>SNQJ01S0107710.1:15417-43737 GCA_010110895.2 Picea sitchensis | reverse complement strand
TTATTTTCCATTCACTCTTTCACTATATCATTTGGTTCATTCATTCATTAATTCATGTTCTTGGTTGGCACATGGGAATGAATTGTTGAGGAAATAAGCCATTGTTTTGTTGGATGTAGTGATTACTCGTGTATTCCAACCATGAATTGGTTATTGTATTCTTGAGATGGATTGGTATGTGGTAAATCATGTTCACAACTACAAATAGTAAGTGTCATAGCATGAATATTCTTGACAAGATCTCTTGTATCCCTAGAAATAAGTGGATTATGTGAGGGACTGTGTGGCGGTGAAGGGGGTTCATTCTCTTTAGGTGGTGTAGGATGGAGAGAAGAGATTGCGTGTAATTTGGATTTTTGTGTTTTGAGAAACATGTTAGATCTTGAGGGTTCCATTGGAAACCTTCGTTGTGGGTTCATATCCCTCTGTCGGGGGTGACCTACTGTGGAGACTTGGAACAATAATGTCTAAGGTTGGAAGGAATGTCCTTAGCCTGCAACTAGTTGGTGATTAGTTTTATTAAATATAAGTTCTCTATGTCAAGTGTTCCTCTACTTGTATATTTATTTCCATGGTGTAATAATTATTATCTCCAAGATATATATTTTAATATGCCTACTTGTTGGCTATTGTTGTGCATGGCATCATTAAGCTTTGTTTTTAACTCGAACATGAATCTTGATTATCGCATGTGCAGTTATTGCATTTCTTTCATGCTTCTTTATTAACTAAATGTTATCATAACCTCAAATTAGTTCTTGGGGTGTGATTTGAAGTAGTGTGGTCAACCTGCTAGTGGTTGGGTACATTACATAGTGGTATCAAATCTTATGGTTCACACATCAGATAGGTATGGGCCAGGATGAGTGCGAATTTGGGAATTTGTGAGTCCATTTGAGTTTTAAATAACCTGAAATTGTGTAAGATGTTTAATGGCATCGATCGAACGAGTTTCACAGCTGAGTTCAACCTGCAAGGTAGAAAATTTGGGTTTTAATGTCCCTTGTAGTGCCATGATGAGTTCAAAGAATCAATATCCAATATCATGATCGATATGGAGATCAACGACCTAGATTCACCTTTGATAAATTTAAAAATTAATAAGGTTTCAAAGTTCTAAGAGGTTTCCAGATCCATAGTGGAGATTCATTTCAACAATTTAAAAAATGAGGAAGATAAATGTTGCATATGTGTTTTTGGATGTTTCAAAAGTCAAAGAAAATCAACAACCTAGATCATTTTGTGTAGGAGATCAATGACCCAAATTCACCAGTGTTTTGGCCAAAATTATCTAAGTGTTGAAGTTCGTCAAAGGAACTTCCCAATGGGCAATGGTCGGGGATTGAATTTTTTTTGCAAAGAGTTGGTTTGGCCAAAAGAAATATCTTATCACCAATTGTTGATGGTTAGGTATTGACAAGTTTTGGTGAGGATTTGGTTCGACCAAAAGATATCTCCGATCACCGATGACCGATGATCATGGATCAGTGAAATTTGGCGAAATTTGCATGCGACTGGAGGAAAAATGTGATCGTCAATGCTCAATGATCTAGGATCAATATAATTGGTGAAATTTGCATGCACCTAAAGGAAGTATCTCACTGTCGATGGTCGATGAATGAAAGAGGGTGACATGGCATGCCACTTTAGCTCAGTTGACATCTCAGGATGATGTTTCATGCCACGTTAGCATCCATGTGTCAAGCCACATTAACATAGTTGCCACATTAGATAATAGATGGTTGATCACCGATGGTCAGGGTTTGGTGAGAATTGTGAGCAATATTTGTTTTACATGGGAAACGGTCAATGGTATATGGTATATGATTGGCGATTGGAAACATTTATGAGAAATTTTTTATTTGCGAAGAAAAAAGGTTGGTGGTCAATGATCAGACATCGAGGAGATCAATGGAAAAGTTTGGTTTACAAAAGAAATCATCGATCATCGATGTTCATTAGAGAGTTTATCAACAATCCATATTTATTCTCATTTGAGATCTACTGTGTATATTTCCACATAGGTGAGAATGTCCATTAATTAAAAAAATGTTTTGACCCATTTGCTTATTTTGAACATAACTAGAGAAGATTAAGTCAGATTGAGATGAAATTTATGGGTTTTTACCACGAAGAGTAGATACATAAAAGTGATAGAGAGGGCCACTATCGATTTATGCTTGAATTTGTAAAAAAAATGAAAAAGAATGGTTTTTAAAGATCTAGGTCCGGATCATTGGAAGAGATCTAGATGAATATGAAATAGTTGGAGAGAGTCCAGAAAGAATACATGGAAATAAACCATGAAGGAACTAAATAAATTCTATGGGGATTGGAATGGGGATGTGAAAATAGGCCACAATCAACTATTTAAGACCACTTTTTGGGATTTTTTGATATTTTCATCGGAGGAAAGGTGATACCAAATTACAAAATTGGAAGATTTTGTTTACTCGACATTTGATACACTACTTAAAAAAACAACTTTGGAGATAGCTAGTTTTGCTAAAAATTATGTTTGGAAAAAATGGGCGAAAAATGGCAAAGTTATCATTTCTAGATTGCTACAGTTTTTTACTTGAGTATCAGATTGAAAACATGAGAGTTGTTATGAATTCCATGTAATTATTATTATCTATGTCTCATACAAAATTTTCTCTAGTTCCTAACATTCAACAAAGGTTTTCATTTCAATAAAATTACACCAGTGGAGAAAATACACAAATGGGGTGAAAACGGTTTTTTCAGGAAGCCATTAATTTCAACACGGAAATTGGAATGAGACATGCGTATAGTCATTGGAAATATGATTCATAGGATAATAACCTATAATTATTATAATTTGGATAATTATGATACAATTCTTCATGAGTTGAGAAAAAAAAGGACCTGTAGCATTAATTGACAATTTTTTTTACGATATACATAATTCTAACAAAAATGGTTTCTGGCACATTTTGCAGAATTAGGGGATACAAACATATCATTTCAAGACAAGAATTCATATTTGGGACATGGAGGAAGGAGAGGGATCCTTCATTCATGATAAAGAAGACAAAGGTCAAAATATTAATGTTGGTAATGCATATACAAAATCAAATGGAAACAGTAGAAGAGGGGAACATGAAACATTAATAGAGATTGCGAGAATCTTGAGAATAGAAGTGAAAATATAAAAAGAATATAATGAGAATATGGTGATAGAACAAGACCAAATAAATGCTCAGATGATGAAAATCCTAAATCGATTGCATAGGAAAATAAAGAATGGATTGGAATCATGGAAGAATATATAAATATAGAAGAGATGAGGAAGCATAGGCCACCATCCTTTGATGGTGAAAGAGAAAGGGAAGATGATGTGAAATCCTAGCTTCTAGGAATCAAGAAGTTTTTTCAGTTGCACAACTACTCATCTAACTGAGAAACCATCATTTTCACATATCATTTGCATGGAAAAAGCCACTATGTGGTGGGATCAGTTTAAGTAAGTGGAACATATTAATGAAAGTAGGATCACTTGGAATAATTTCAAAAAGTATTTTCATAAGGAGTTTATTTCATATCACTTCTATGATAAGAAGATGCAAAAATTCTTTGAACTCATGTTGGGAACCATGACCATGACAAAATATGAAAATAAGTTCTTGGGATTGTTGAAGCATGTAGGGTTTATCAAGGATGAGAGGGTGAAGATAGATAGGTTCTTAGTGAAAAAAACCATTGCTACATTATTCCTAAAATAGTGGACATATTACATTAGGAGAAAAGTAAGCTTGAAAATTCAAGTTTGGTTCAGCTGGCCATTGGAACAAAAATATGGATCAATGACATGGTCATAGGTTGTCTAGTAAGTCTTAATTGAGTGAGTACTAATGCTGATCTAAATATCATAACATGGGGATATTATGATATCTTAATTGGAATGGATTGGTTGGATAAACATCATTATGTCCTCGATTTTCATAACAAGACATTAACATGTCTTGATGAAGCAGGAAAACACAACATAGTGGAAGGAATTCCAAGACCCATTTCTATAAGGGAGATTTCATCCGTATGGATGAAGATATGTTTCAGGAAAGGATTTCAATTGTATGGAACTCATGTTCAAGAGATATAAAAGACAAAAGGGCCAATCCTTGAATATTTTTTACGTATTGTAAGATTTTGAACATGTATTCCAATAAATAACAAGATTTACACCAAAGAGGGAAATAGATTTATCTATTGATTTAGTAATATGAGTTTCTCAAGTATAAAAAACTGAAAGATTTGTTGAAGAAAGGATACATACACCTAGGTGTTTCACCTTGGCGAGTACCAATACTCTTTGTCCAAAGGAAGGATGGAAAATCGGGGCTCCATATTGATTTTAGACAGATAAATAAATCCATTTCTAAGAAAAAATACTCTCTACCAAAAATTGATGACCTCCTTGATCAATTAAGAGGAGAAAATATATTTTCAAAGATAGAGTTGAGATCGGGATACCATCAGGTAAGAATCAAGGAATGAGACATCATTAAGACAACCTTTAGAACTAGATATGGACATTATGAATTTGTAGTGGTGTCATTTGGACTGACCAATGGACTAGTTGTTTGTATGTTCTTAATGAATGACATATTTAGAAATTATATGGATAAGTTCGTCATTGTGTTCTTCGCTGACAAAATTGTTTATTCCAAGTTCGAGGAAGAGAAAAAAATCAATTGAAGATGGTGTTTCAAAAGATAAGGAAACATTATCTTATACTAATCTTAGTAAGTGTTATTTTTACCAAAAACATATTTATTATTTGGGGCACACTATTTGAGAAGAAGGTGTAGTAGTGGATCTAGAGAATATTGAAGCCATTAGAGGATGGCCAACACCAAGGATTTTTTTAGAAGTCATATCTTTTATGGGATTAGCCGAATACTACAAGAGGTTTATGGAAGGGTTCTCTAATATTGATCATCCCATCACTTATTTACAAAAGAAGAGAATTAAATTTGAATGGACAACAAAGGGTGAAGATAATTTTAATTTTAAATGAATTACTTACTAGTGAACCTATTTTAAATATTACTCACCCAAATGAGAATTTTGTTGTATGTACGAATGCATGCAAGGAAGGGATTGGTGGATTCCTCATTCAAAATGGATATGTCATTATTTATGAGTCCATAAAGGCTAAAGAACATGAGAGGAATTATGCCACAGGTTATTTGGAGCTTGCTGCCATACTCCATGCATAGAAGATGAAGATGCATTAACTCATGGGAAATAAATTTGAGTTAAGGATAGAACATACTAGCATGAATCTTTTTGAACACCCAACTTTGAATGTTAGGAAGACAATATGGTTGCATATTTTAAGTGAGCATGACTTTAACATGAAGCATATCAAAGGAAAAGAAAATAATTTTTTTGATGTACTCGGAAGAAGTGTACATCTCATGCATGCTACATCCATTTATATGCATCACTCGGATTTGAAAAGAAGAATTTTAGATGTTGAGAGAACAATAAGAGCTCATTGAGGTTGGGAACTTGTACAAAGATAGTAGCCAAATCCGTTGGTCCATTTGAGATATTGGACATAATAGCGCTAGTTTCTTACCTGCTTACAATTCATGCTTCCATGAATGTGTATAATGTATTTAATGTTTCTTTGCTGAAAAAGTATGTACATGATCCTAACCAAGTTATTGATTGGAATTTGATTCAAGTGGAGATAAAAGGAGACTTCCAGGTCCAACCAATGCGCATATTAGAAAGACAATTCAAAGTTCTCGAGATAGGAGTCATAGAACTAATAAAATTGTAGTGGGCCTATTATGGTACTGAGGATGCTACTTGGAATCATTATGATGCCATGCGGGTAGAGAACCCGTGACTTTTGAAAAAAAATTGATTTTTTTTTGTTTGTTTTGTATATGCACTAAGGAAAGTGAAAAAAATAAGGTCGATGGGAATGTAATGCTCCACTTTTGAGTCACCATGTTAATAATGTACTTTTTTTATTTGATGAAATGCTAGAGTGCCTAAATAATTAAATGGGATTGGAGTACCTAGGAAATCTAATACTTTGAATATTAAACATAATAAAATACATCATTGGTTGCAAGACATAAAAAGAAAAGAGTTACAGGGGGCTATGATTCCACAGACAAGGGGTAAATGAGATAAGTTTCGTTGAAGAAAAAGAGCATGACGGACCTTCAAATGCATGTATAACCTCCATGGATAGATATAATTCATCGAGACGTTTCGAAAAATACCTGGTACACCACATGACTCCTCACGGTTGAGGATCTATGCCTTCTTAAAGATGACCATGTGAATTGAAAACAAGAAATTACAAGTTGGCCCTAATGTTAATTAAAGAAAAGTGTTGAAAAACAATAAGTGTTAGGTCGATCCTTAAGTCAAGAAAAGGATGTAATTGAAGGGTATAAATACACATTGAAGAACCACTCATTATGATCATCCAAGATAATCACCTCTAAGAACAAGTTTGGTAGCGAAGGTGCAAGAGGACTCGAACTGCGGGGACTCGAAGCTATAGGTGCGAGGAAGGTCAAAATTCGAGGTGCGAGGAGGTTTTTCTTAAAGACCCTAATTTGTAAGTCCCTCACTGATTGAACATACATTGTCCCACGAGGATCTCGCGGGTAGTCGTACTAGGCCCCTCCAGTTGCCCAATATTTGTCACACGAGGCTCTCTACCAACTGAACAACTAGTGAAGAATTACATAAGGTGTCCGATCAACAAATTGGTCTTGAATAATATTTGGCATCATTACGAGGTTTTTATGTGATTGTTGGATTTTACATCGTGACCCACACCTTCTATGTGAAGGTTGGTTATTTCTCTTATATATTCAGGGGTGAATGAAGGACAAAATGAAGGAAATAGAAATGGTTTAGCCTCCTTTTGGTTGAGCTTTAAAATACTCTGAGGAGTTGTAGCTTCTCTCTTGTGGAGCATATAAATTAAGAGGTTGGAGCTTTCTTCTAGTTAAAAATGGAGAATCTTGAGAATTGTAACTTTCTTTAACTGTAATCTTCTATATATATCAGTAAAATTTTTGAAAGTTGTAGCTTCCTTTAAATGTAATCTTCTATATCTCAAGTATACATATGTAGATATTATAAAATGTAATCTTCTATATCTCAAGTATACATATGTAGATATTATAAAATGTAATCTTCTATATCTCAAGTATACATATGTAGATATTATAAAATGTAATCTTCTATATCTCAAGTATACATAAGTAGATATCTTTATAATCGCATTCACTCCTATATCTTTTTTGAAAATGCATCTTGATTTAGATTATAAACTATGTAGACTCGAGCGATAATATTTCTTCATATAAAATCAGGGTTTTCGTTGCATACCAATGACATTTTGGTGAAAAAAAACTACCGTATTTGTAGAGAGAGTACGCGACTGGTTTGATCTAAGACAGGTACATATTTGCATAAGAAATGAGAAAATGAGAAATCCCACCCATATCACTTCATAAACCACAGAAGTTTGAATTAGTTGAGAACACGTACAAGAATTATTACTTTATAAAGCAAATGAACTTCTATTTAAAGTAATGAGTCCTCAGTGCTTGATGGGTGAGAAAGTAGGAGTCGTTATCGGCTGGAAACAAGCAGTCCATCGACAGCGCGGGCAACTCTAAGCGTGGTGGCGGCGCTTACGAGCTTTAGGGGTGTTCAATACCATTGTTTCTTCAGAAAACATCAACGGTTCCAGGCAGTCAAACAGACTAGATTCGTTGCTCGCTTCACTTGCACAAGAAGAACATATGCCCTCCTGATCCTTATAACGAAATGAAGAAATTGTTGTCTCTCTCACCGGATTTGATAATCGGCAGCTTCCATTAATGGTGACTGAATGAGATTTCTCTGGATATTCATCACGAACTGAAACAACTCGCTCTTCTTTCTCAAGCTGATCACTCTTTGCTCGTTGTTCCATCGACTTATGAGAAACAACCTTTCTGTATATCCGACATAACACCATATCCATCTTCTTCTGTACATGCCAATTTACATTCGATCAGTATCTCTGCAGTGAGAGAGACCAGCTACTCTCCCGCCCTCGCCGTAGAGCACCTTGCCTCTAAGCAGATCAATAGTGTAGATCAAGAAATTTATCAATGGATTTTAAATGGTATTGGTCGGTGCAAATTGGTATCCTTGATTTTTTCACTATGCTCTTTGTGATTAATAGGTCTAGGTAAACATGAAGGCAGTTGAACGGAAAACAATAAGAAACCTACCGTGGCCGTCGACGAGCTGAAATCTGACAGCCCGTATTCGTTCATGATCCAGTCCGTCTTAAGCCCGCGCGGGCCTTTTCCTTTGTAAAACACTCGTGTTTTCTTCAGACCGATGCAGTGAAGCAGCATATTGCGAACTGCTCTGTCTGAACCCGTGGCTTTCCAGTAACCCGACGCCGTCAGTCTATTAGGCCGAGAGCATGTCTTCTCGTGATTTCTCAACCCATTGTCTCAACCCAGCATCATAATCCAAACCTGCAAGAGCACGAATAAATCAGTTAATAGTGGAAAAACCTTTTAAAATCCAAAACCGGAAAAAACCAGAAAGTTGAGTGTACCTGGTAATTCCCAGGGATCATATTGATACAAGTCCAAGGTCGGTATAATTTTATCGAAGTTCAGTGGGTGGCCTGCTTGGATCTTTTTCTTCATATAGAAGCTCAGCAGCTCCTCTTCTGTGGGATAGAATCTAAAACCTGGAAGGTCCATTAACTCTCTGTCCATAGAAGGTACATTTTTTTCAACATGGCCATCTGATCTATTTCGGAAGAACCTTTAAGACTAAATGGCTAACCATGATCTCCATATCCATAAATATATAGAGAAATTTTGCGCATTGGAAGTGCCCTGCAGTCCAGGTAAGTTCGAAAAATATTTTAACGAATTGGTGGCGAAGATGGATTGATAATTTAGGGCAAAATGAAAGACAATGGGATGATGGTCCACACGTTACAGTTTTCGGGATGTGTCGCTATGAAATTTCCGCGTAGTCCAAATATTAGATTTTTTGACTTTTTTGCCAGCTTTTTCTTCTGATGAGTTTTGCTTAGAAAATAGTTAGAAAAAATAGTTAGAGATTTAAACCTGAGGTTGTACTCTTTTTTTGGAAACTGGATATTTGCATTCATTCAAAACTATAATTTAAGCAATAATAAAAGTATCCATTCAAACAAATATATATTTTTTTATGGAGTTGTTTTTCAGGATTATTCAAAACATAATTTACATCCATTTTAAATAGAAAATTGCAATTTCAATAACAATCATATATGCTAATTCCAAAGATGGAAAAGTAAAAAATAAAATAGAAATTGCGAACTGTGCCAATAGTTAGTCTAATTCCAAAGATAATTATCTTGGAAAAGTCAAAAAGTCTAATATATAGACTTTCCAAAATTTTAGATAGACCATACGGACAACTCATTAAACTTATCTTGTGAGATTTTCCACTACGCTCGCATAGTATGGCTTAAAATAAAACCGGCAAGCATGGTTTAGAATCAAAGCCGCGCTATATGTGGCTAATTTCCACACCTACTCTATAAATTGGTCTTTCTACCGCTGGACAAAAATTCAATTCCGGATTTAAAGCTACACCACAGCCCAGGTATTTTGTTACTTTCTAAACTCGCTTCTTCCGCGTAGTGATACTCCTGACAGGACAAAGTTTCGTTTCGTTTTAATATCCTGTAAATCTGTAAATCGCTTCTTCCGCGTCTTGGGAGTACAAGTCTGGTTTCGATTTTAATATCCCGGAAATTTCGACGAACTTGCAGGATATAATGTGCATAGCATATCCATTGAGTCATACAGAGCGAGGGAAATTTCAAGGAAGTCGCATGGTATCTTTGGATTTGATGGTAAAGTATCTTCTACTCATGGCCATAGTATGTATTCATTGAATGATAAAGAAAATACATATATTTTAATTCCAGATTGTCGCGTTCAGAGATGAAAACGTTTCCCATTGGCCATTTTTTCGCTGCGTATCACAACAGTTGAGAGACCAGAATCTGTAACAAAGATGTGAGACCGTAGTGTCAACGTAATAAAATCACACCAAACAATTAAGGAAATTTCAGAATGAAAGGAATGTTTAGTATTAAATGAACACGAGGGAAGGGTTATATTTACGTGGAAAAGCATTATATCTGTATTGACAATGGGCAGATTTAATAGGGTTTGGGTGCTTAATAAGTTTTTATGGACAAGATTAAATATGGCTGGAATATTCTTAGTAGTCACACAAAATAAATGGCTGTGATTTCAATCGTGCTAGCTATTATAAAGGGCAATGGATTTTATGTGTTGACTTTTTTACAATTATCTAAACATATTTAAAGTACTTTGATAGCTAACTGATTGCCTTAAGTGATAAATGAAATTAACAGAAATTAACTTATACTGAATGAAATGAAGCTCAGCATTTGTTAATCAATATTAAAATTTAATATGATATTCTTTTAAGAATTCTTTCATCTTATCAGCCTTTAGGTGTTGATCAGCGACAATTATGTGACTATACTGATCAATTATGAACATACAATGGAAACATTAATCAATTTTAGTGAAAAACGAAGAGACTAGTTAAATGAGTAATATTTAACTTGTAGTTTAACTTCTAGAAGTTTGATTGATAAGGAGTTTTGAAAAAGGAAGAATCAAAAATAAATTTTGAAGGTTACATATTATTATTATTATTTATTAGGATTGTCATATTTTTAAATTTATTTAAATGATTTAACTTGTAGTTTAATTGGTAGAATTTAGATTGATAAGGAGTTTTAGAAAAGAAGAATCAACAAAAATAAATAAATTGAAGTTTAAAAAATATTATTATTATTATTATTTAAGTTTGTCATATTTTTTAATTGTTAATGTTCAGGTGGTATAATTTTATTTAATTGATTTAGAAGATGAATATTATAATAAGAAGAAGAAAATATAGATATAATAAAATAAAATGGTTTTATCAATACTTTATCTTTTAACTTAATTTAAAAGATTTAAATTTTTAAATAAGTTTATATAAACTTTATTTAAATAATTTAGAATGGCATTGATAAAAAATTATTCATATAATAAGAAGTTCTTATCATTAACTTCACTTTTTACAAATAAGAGGAAACAACTTTCCAATTTAAAAGATTTAAATTTTATTTAAATAAGTTTATATAAACTTTATTTAAATAATTTAGAAGATAAACATTATATTGATAAAAAAAAATTATTCATATAATAAAAAGTTCTTATCATTAACTTCACTTTTTACAAATAAGAGGAAACAACTTTCCAATAAACAACTACAAGCTATCCTTTTTTTAATTACATAAGTAACTAAAAAAATACATAAAGGACTTGATTTTGATGTCAACCTCTCAAAACAATTCAAATATAGGTATCAAAATAACAAAAACCTTTGAGACTTTTGTTTTAATGGAAATTAGATTTAGTCGTTGGTTTTCCCATATAAACTTTTACAAGTCACATTTTTTCAAACATGTTTTGTTATATATTTGAAATAATAATTGGATATTGTTTATCAACAAATTTTCAAATATATATTGAATAAAACATTTTTATGAGTAAAATTTAAAAATAATGAAAAATAAAATTAATTTTTAATATAAAAATAATGATTCAATATTATTTTTCAACAATTTTTTAAATATATATTAAATAAAACATTTTTATGATTAAAATTTAGAAACAAAGAAAAATAAAATTAATTTTTAATATAATTTTATATATTTCGTATATAAAAATGACAACAGATTTTCTTTAAAGTAATGATTAACATTAAAATTTAATTCTATATTTATATTTTTGGAATTTGATTTTGGAATTGGATATTAAGACACTCAAAACAAGATATGTTATTTTAGAAACTTTAATTTTACAAATATTGAGTTTAAAATGGGCAGATTCCTAATTATATTTTACAATTATAGATTTAGAACCCATATTTTTACTTTAAAAACCTCAATTTTGCACTTAAAGTTTAATCATATTTAGTATATATAATTAAAAAATTTTAAATGGTTTAATAATCTTTTACAAGTAGTTTTTATTCAGGTCTTCATAATCATAAATTTTTGTAATTATATAAATATTTTTATAGTTGAATATATTATAACCCTCAAAATTATAGAGAATAATTTTGTTTTTATATTCATAAATATTATTAAATAGAACATTTTCAAAAAATTATCAAAAATATTTAATACTAGATATAATTTTTTACTTCAATTTCTCATTATTATTATTATTTTTAAATAAAAAGGGGTAAATCCTATTGTACAAAAAAAACACATGTCATCAACCTGTCACTTGTTCCATCAAACTAGTGGAAACCGAAACAGGTGGCCTCCTGTTATACTTTCAGCCAAAAAAATCATCCGCCACTTTCCCTGCCAAATCGAAACTAGAGTAGGTGGCAGATGTTTTTCTTGAAAGATTTGTCTTTGGAAGCTAAAACAAACTAACAAATGCTAGAAAAATAAAACTAGACAAGAACTATGCACAGTCCTAGTACAAAAAACTAGACAAGAATTATGCATTGTCTTGGTACAAAAAACTAGACAAGAATTATGCAAAGTACTGGTATAGAATAATAAGAAGTTAATCATTGGCACCAGGGGGTTTGTCGTCTGAAGCTCTAGGGAGAGTGTCGTCACTCGGTTGTAGCATGAAGGGTTACACATAGGTCGGGAAACACTAGTTGGCTAGTGCATTCTAGAATGCGTTGAAGAGCATGTCAATCCACTTGCTAATGAGGGTGTCTCGATGAAGCTGGTCCACCATGTGGCTTCTGAGATCGAAAATGAGCTCCAACTACTCTGGGCTGAAGAGAGTGGGGGGAGTTGGGTCGAATTCCATAATTGCATTTAGTGGTGGAGGCACCAATATGGGGAGGTTCTCGTGCGTGGTGTCGGTGGCACCATCCTTGACCACCTCAGCTCTTGTATCAGTTTCATTGGGGTTATCCTAGAGGGAAGCACTTGGAGCCGTGTGGAAGAGATCCTCTGAGAATTCCTCCTCGACAATGCATGTAGCACCTTCCATGGCACCCTAGGCACCTGTACTAGCTTTGCTGGTGGTGAGGAATTGCAAATCATCTAGGACCATGTAGAGGAGGGATTCTTATGGAACCTGGATGGGTTCCTCCCGAAATTCCTCCTTGACGTAGGCCATCGGTGGAGTTCGTGGCCTCTCGGTGCGCTAAGTTCTGGCAATGGACAAGGCCCATTCCAGTTATTGCAGGCTTCTTTGTCTAGCAGCGTAGCTCTACTAGGAAGGTCCACATATCAGCTTACCTCTTTCTCTTGACATGGCTGAGCCAAAATGGCGAAGAATCCACTAAATTACTGCTAGGAGAACCCACTACAAAATAATCCAATTCTGACAGCGAGAAAGGTGGCGGAGCTTGAAGGCGAAATAATGCCAGCCAAAGATGGGTAGGAGAGATAAACCTGGGGTGGACATTACCACTCTACTCAACTGCCTTCTACCATTAATCCCCAAGACCGCCATTAACCAAAATCGAGAGAGTTGTCCTCCCTTCCTCTATAAGTAATTAAGGTCACCCTCCATTCAAGACCGAGGTGAGGGATGACGACTGCCCATATTTATGGTTGAAGTCATGGGAGGGCTGCGTGGCCTCCTTCTGCTACGTGGCACCCCATCCAGGAAAATGTCTCATTATTATATTCCTTTATCCATATAATATATTTTATTGATAAAAACATCTGAACACCTCCGAATCCTAAATACACATGCTCTAGAATCCATGTACAAACATAAGTAAGTAAGACAAAAAATAAGCATTTAATAGAAAAGAAAAAAGAGAGATTAGGGAGGACAAGTAGAAGTAGGAGGAGGGCCAGGATATATTTGCTCTTGATGACTTGGTAGCATGTGCGCGATGAATCAAAAGAAGATTAAAACTTCGCTCAAGTGTGTTTTTACTCCAAAGAGTTGAGGGCTACTGTAGGCATGCATTTGATGACTTTTGTAATGTAAAGTAATAAAGTCAATATGAAAATTTTTGAAGAGGATAAATTCACACATAAGTATTTTTGTTATTTGTTAAACTTGTAGACTTTTAAAAATAAAAATAAATTTTATATAATTATAATGTTCAATTTTTTGAGTGGACACTTTACTTATCATTAAGGATAAGATAATATGTATGATTTGAAAAGAGTATGCTTGAAGATAGAAATTAAAAAGTTGAAAGACAAAAGNTCAAATATAATTATCAAAATAACAAAAACCTTTGAGACTTTTGTTTTAATGGAAATTAGATTTAGTGGTTGGTTTTCCCATATAAACTTTTACAAGTCACATTTTTTCAAACATGTTTAGTTATATATTTAAAATAATAATTGGATATTGTTTATCAACAAATTTTTAAATATATATTGAATACAACATTTTTATGATTAAAATTTAAAAATAATGAAAAATAAAATTAATTTTTAATATAAAAATAATGATTCAATATTGTTTTTCAACAATTTTTTAAATATATATTAAATAAAACATTTTTATGATTAAAACTTAGAAACAATGAAAAATAAAACTAATTTTTAATATAATTTTATATATTTCATATATATATAAATGATAAGAGATTTTCTTTAAAGTAATGATTAACATTAAAATTTAATTCTATATTTATATTTTTGGAATTTGATTTTGGAATTGGATATTAAGACACTCAAAACAAGAGAATATATTATAATCCTCAAAATTATAGAGAATAATTTTGTTTTTATATTCATTAATATTATTAAATACAATATTTTCAAAAATTTATTAAAAATATTTAATATTAGATATAATTTTGTACTTTAATTTTTCATTATTATTATTATTTTTAAATAAAAAGGGGTAAATCCTATTGTACAAAAAAATCATCTACCACTTTCCGTGCCAAATGGAAACCAGAGTAGGTGGCAGATGTTTTTCTTGAAAGATTTGTCTTTGGAAGCTAAAACAAACTAACAAATGCTGGAAAAATAAAACTAGACAAGAATTATGCACAGTCCTAGTACAAAAAACTAGACAAGAATTATGCATAGTCTTGGTACAAAAAACTAGACAAGAATTATGTAGAGTACTAGTATAGAATAAGAAGAAGTTAATCATTGGCACCAGAGGGTTTGTCGTCTGAAGCTCTAGGGAGAGTGTCATCACTGGGTTGTAGCACGAAGAGTTCCACATAGGTCGAGAAACACTAATTGGCTAGTGCATTCTAGAATGCATTGAAGAGAATGTCAATCCACTTGCTAATGAGGGTGTCTCGATGAAGCTAGTCCACCATGTGGCTTCTTAGATCGAAAANCTCTGGGCTGAAGAGACTAGGGGGAGTTGGGTTAAATTCCATAATTGCATTTAGTGGTGGAGGCACCAATATGGGGAGGTTCTCGTGCGTGGTGTCGGTGGCACCATCCTTGACAACCTCAGCTCTTGTATCAGTTTCGTTGGGTTTATCCTGGAGGGAATCACTTGGAGCCATGTGGAAGAGATCCTCTGAGAATTCCTCCTCGACAATGTATGTAGCGCCTTCCATGGCACCCTAGGCACCTGTACTAGCTTTGCTGGTGATGAGGAACTACAAATCATCTAGGACCATGTAGAGGAGGGATTCTTATGGAACATGCATGGGTTCCTCCCGAAATTCCTCCTTGACGTAGGCCATCGGTGGAGTTTGTGGCCTCTCGATGCGTTGATTTCTAGCAATGGACAAGGCCCATTCCAGTTGTTGCAGGCTTCTTTGTCTAGCAGCGTAGCTCTACTAGGAAGGTCCACATATCATATTACCTCTTTCTCTTGACATGGCTGAGCCAGGAGGGTGAAGAATCCACTAAATTACTGCTAGGAGAACCCACTACAAAATAATCCAATTCTCAGAGCGAGAAAGGTGGTGGAGCTTGAAGGCGAAATAATGCCAGCCAAAGCTGGGCAGGAGAGATAAACCTGGGGTGAACATTACCACTATAATCACCCGCCTTCTACCATTATTCCCCAAGACCTCCATTAACCAAAATCGGGAGAGTTGTCCTCCCTTCCTCTATAAGTAATTAAGGTCACCCTCCATTCAAGATCGAGGTGAGGGATGATGACTGGCCATATTTATGGTTGAAGTCATGGGAGGGGTACATGGCCTCCTTCCGCTACGTGGCACCCCATCTAGGAAAATGTCTCATTATTATATTCCTTTATCCATATAATATATTTTATTGATAAAAGTATATGAACACCTCCAAATCCTAAATACACATGCTCTAGAATCCATGTACAAACATAAGTAAGTAAGACAAAAAATAAGCATTTAATAGAAAATAAAAAAGAGAGATTAGGGAGGAGAAGTAGAAGTAGGAGGAGGGCCAGGATATATTTTCTCTTGATGACTTGGTAGCATGTGCGCGATGAATCAAAAGAAGATTAAAACTTCGCTCAAGTGTGTTTTTACTCCAAAGAGTTGAGGGCGACTGTAGGCATGCATTTGATGACTTTTGTAATGTAAAGTAATAAAGTCAATATGAATATTTTTGAAGAGGATAAATTCACACATAAGTATTTTTGTTATTTGTTAAACTTGTAGATTTTTAAAAATAAAAATATATTTTATATAATTATAATGTTCAATTTTTTNACTTTTGTAATGTAAAGTAATAAAGTCAATATGAATATTTTTGAAGAGGATAAATTCACACATAAGTATTTTTGTTATTTGTTAAACTTGTAGATTTTTAAAAATAAAAATATATTTTATATAATTATAATGTTCAATTTTTTTGAGTGGAGACTTTACTTATCATTAAGGATAAGATAATATGTATGATTTGAAAAGAGTATGCTTGAAGATAGAAATTAAAAAGTTGAAAGACAAAAGGCAGTAGAAATAACAAATACTTAAAGATGGGGGAGAGAGAAAGAAATGTTGAGAAAATTATTAAAGGGATATGGCCAATGATTATTGGAAAAATTAAAAAGAAATAATGAATATGAAATTAAGAAGTTAAAGTAAGAAAAGAAGGTTAAATGAGAAATAAGATCAAAGACCATGATTGGAAAAATATGGAATAGGAGAAAAACAAAGAAAATCAATTAGATTAAAAAGAAAGATCAGTGACCAAGGAACTTAATGACACTCAATGAATGAGGGTTTTCATGACTCGCTAAGTTTGTAGTCATCTTCACGATTAAAATTATTTGGGTGTTTCTGGATTTCTAGATATTCTTGAATGATACTGAAGGAGCAAACTAGATTTTGTAGTTTGTGTCACCTATCTGTTATTTGAGTTGAGATTTGAACGATATCCAGATTTGTACTATGTATGATTTGCCACAAGATCAAGGGATTTTGTAGACTTGTTGGCCAACATAGGGTCATATTTTCCTTGGTCATTTTGAACAAATGTTTAATGGTTTTATATAAATTGAAAAATTCTTTGATATTCTTCTTGGCTATAATTCTTGAAATGTGAAGAGTGGAACCCTGGATGTAACATAAAGAGAGGTGAGCATCTGGTGGGGAAAGGGAAGGAGGATTTTTGGATTTAGCGCCTTAGTTAAGTGGGATTTCTCTTTCTCTCGGAGATGAGCAGAGGAGATTCTAATGACTCGAGTGACCAAAGTTTTTAACAAAAGAGATATTGATTGTTCTCATGTTTCTCATTTAACCCTTGTTTCTTACCTTTCATCATTTCTTTTTAATTTTTTCGAATAATCATTGGCCATATCTCTTTAGTCCTCTTTAATACTTTCCCTTTTCATAGACTATATTTTGGTGCCAACGCCCACTTTTTTTCTTTCAACCCTTTAAATTCTACCTTGAAGCATACTCTTTTCAAATCATACAACTTATTTTGTCTCTGATGATGAGTGGAGTTTCCACTCAAAATATTGAACATCTCAAAAAATTCTACAAAATTTAACTCTAAAATGATTACATAGCAACTATGACAAACTATGAAAACACACACCAAGATTAAAATAGATCTTTGAACAAGAAAATAAATCCCTTACTCGATTAATGCAAAAGCATGTAAAAATAAATAAAGAAGTTTTAATAAAACTTAAATGTATAAAGAGAGGTTTTAAACCTTTTGGCATGTGAAATAGCTAAAGAGATAAAGTCTACATTATAACTCATGTAATACAAGTGTCTACTACAAAATCTATGTACAACCATAAATAGGTTATAACCCATGTAATACAAGTGTATACTACAAAATCTATGTACAACCATAAATAGGTTCCACTAAACAAATATTGTTTACTTTGATTATTTCTAATAACACAAGTTTTAAAGATATTAACAAATATCCATAAATTCTATAAGATAAAAAGGCCTAGTCGAAAGAAAATGAAAGAGCAGAGAGTAGTAGCAAGTTTTTTTCTCATGAGCGCTCTATAGCCAATGCTCAATCAATATAAAAAAATATTCAAACGTCCATAATGTGTGTTCTCCTTAAGAGGAGATGACCACTAAATATTAACACCAAGAGAAAGGATGAGAAAAATATATGGTAGGTCGGATGAGAAAGCAGAAGTACGCTACGATGATTTGGAGAAACATGAACTGATCGTAGTAATTCCTACCTATGCATAGTTATTGATCCAACAGTCGATGAACCAATTGAACAATAAAAGAACAATTTGTCATGAAAAAGGTAGAAAATGTAGGGCGATTAGTCTACCCACTACAATCAATACCAATCCTTATCCTCAAGGATTGGATTACTCTTGTAAAATAATATAATCAAATCAATATATAAAAATATAAATCTTTTAACAGAAAGCAAGACATCACACTTTTTTTTAAGATTTTAGAAATAAAACTAGATGTTTGAAAAACAAAAGAATTATCTTACACGAGAAAGCCAAAAGCAAGAAGACATAGACATTTGTTTTATCTGAAAAGAAGATTTTAGAAAAAAAATAAAAATTCTAAACAACAATTTAGATCTATTATAAAGAAAACATGTTATATAGTGATCAATCAAGAGATTGTTTCCTCATCTCAACTTTATTTGACCAAATCAAGTGGTAGGTTCTTTAGTATTTATTTGTTTCATGTTTTAGAAGATGAATATGATCAATCAAGTGGTAGGTTCTTTAGTATTATTTGTTTCATGTTTTAGAAGAAGAATATGATCATATTTTTTTCAGACCAAATCAAGTAGTAGTAGTTAATGTAGTATGATCATCCAATGGATGCCCTATCTCACAGTAATGAAAACTATTGATCTAATGTTTGACTCATCAATATGAAAATATATAATAAAATAAAGGTAGGAGAATATGATTGTAAAGTAAACATTAGGATATTATAGACCTATAAAACATGAAACTCAACAAAAAAAATTCTTTGTAAAGGAATTAGGTGGAAACCATTCATACACTATCTAAAATCAGTTTCCCCACATTATTTGTTATGGAATAGAATTAGATGGAATTCCCTGAGAAATCAATCACCCAACTAACACACACCAGAGGAAGAGGTCCATATATCCTCCTCTTTAGGTTCTATCTAAAGGATACTTTTCGGATTAAGAAAGAATAGTTAGACATTTGCTATATATCAAAAGAAGAAATCAGAATGAGGGATAGTTCTTTCGATAACATTTTTTTTGTTAGTTGATAAAGAAAAAAGGGTTTATATATATCAATTAAGAGACGTAATCTTCCTATCAACTCAATTAGATCAAATGGAAAGATATCTTCAACATAAATTTTTATTTATTTATACAAAAATTGATGATAAAATAAAGGTTGGAGAATATGATTTTAAATTAATGAAGAAAATATTATACACATGAAAGAAGAAAAAAAAAGGCCATATTAAAATTTTGTATGAAGAAAATATTATACACATGAAAGAAGAAAAAGAAAGGCCATATTAGTTTTTTTTTGGAAAGAAACTAGGTGGAAATTATTAACACACTCTCTAAAATGATTTTCCATACTTTCTTTACTATGGAAAAAAATTAAATGGAAGTTATTGAACAATCAATCACCTAACCACTATAATGAGTGGTCTCGATATACTACCCTTAGTTCCTATTGAAAACATACTCTCAAGAGATAACAAGAACAATTATACATTCTCTATACTCGAGTGGAATATTTCAGAAAAAAAAGTTAATTGTTCAACAAAAAAGTGTTTTACTCAATAATGCCAAAAAACACTATAGATATCAATAGGAGATGAAATTTTTCTCTTAACTTATTAAACCGATTCAATATACCATTCTTTATTATCATCTTGTTTCATCTTTTAGAAGAAGAACATGATGTTGTTTGTTCAAACACAAACTCAAAACTAATGTCTTACTAATGCCAAAAGAGACAAGAGCTATAAATCTGAGAAAAATCCTTGTCTTGACTTGATTAAACCAAATAAACATATGGTTTCTCTATTATCATCTTGTTTCATCATTTAGAAGAAGAGCATGATCTTGTTTGTTGAAACAAAAAAGAACATCATTAACTATCCTAGAGGTGCTATCCCTCCCCATTGATGTTGAACTCCGATCTAATGTTCAAACAAAGATAAATGTTGGAAATATGATTGTAAAGTAATCGAGGCCTTATCCAACACATCTAACGGAAGAATGTTAACATTGAAATTTTTTGAGACAAAACTAAATTGAAATTAATCACACACTATTTAAAATGAGTTTCCTTACTTTCTTTATTATGGAAATGAATCAAATTAAAGGTCTTCATCGCTGTTCACTTAACTACCACTAGATGGTGAGGTACCTATATCCTCCTCTCTAAGTTATATCTATAGGAGAGAAGGTGGTCTATTTAACAGTTAATACATATTTCTATGTCTTGGGAAAGATGTAAAGGAAACATGGAAGAATAAAAGTCATTGAAGAGTGAGAGAAGAGAAGACAAAGAGTATATATCTTGCTCGCTAAGTAGTATTAATATTTTTTTTATTGTTATGTGGATACAAGGAACCCTATTCTATCGTTGAAAAAGGTCTTGTATTTTGTTTACACAAGTAGTAAACGAGCTAGAGGATATTGACTCTTTACTGAATTCAAATGGGATGGAAGGAAAATACCCGTCAAACTTGATTTGAGACAACTAATGTTATATAGATGGCGAGAATTGTATTTTATAAACCTTGTAGATCAACATTTGACGAGTCAACAACGATAATATGCATCCACTCTTCAACGAATCAATACTGGAAATAAAATTGAAAAAGTTTTCATCAACACCTTAGCGGTTATCTATAAATGAGACCAGTTCTTTTCTTTAAAAACATCCAAGATGAAATGAAAATGGCGTGAGAGATATCCAAAACGTGGATAGCACTTATTCAAAGATTAGGATGTGACAAAATAGTTGATTTACAAGTTTGATGTGACAAAATAGTTGATTTACAAGTTTCTCCCCCTTACTGTGATATAGATCTACATCTATGTAAAGAAATAGCTTTGATGTTCAAAGCAAACTTGTTCCTCCTAAGAAAGGAAGCATTTAACCACATGTAATTCTGATAAAAAAATATTGAAGACAATAAACACTAACAAATACACAACATTAATAATAATATTGGATCTAAAATTAATAATAATAATAACATAAACTTTTAGATCTAACATATTATTTTTTTTAATTGAATTTGCAATATTATTTAAGGTATAAACCTTATCCAGTTACAACTTATCCTAATTTGTTTTTAAACAAAACAAATACTCAAACAAAATATGTGCAATTATTAAAATTCCTTACTTCCATGATTGGATACTATGTAACCAATTTTTGTTGTTGACAATGAAACTATAGATTACCTTTTTGTCTTCTAACTAATTGCTCCACCAAATAAGTTAGAGACATAACCATCTGTGAATCTTTTGCAGTTAATATCTCCATCCTAATTTTCACTTAAAATTCTCGATATATATCTTTATGAACTTATTAACTTCCTTGTTATTATATGTAATATTTTAAAGTTCTACAAAGACATATACAAATCCTCTTTATAATTATTTAATGTTCCTTCCATAGTTTTGACATATACCTACTAAAGACATCCACTACATTGAGAATTTATTTATTTATTTTGGACATACGCTCTACCTCTTATTTGTTTATTATATCTTGGGACATTGATGTGCAGTTTTACAATTATGGAAACAAAGAAACTACTTTACATTCTTAGAGATGAAACCTTGTGTAACTTTGTCTCAACATATTTCAGAAAACTACTTTACATTTTACTTTCCTACAGATGAAACTATATATATGTGTTGTAATTGAGATTCAATGTAATAAAAACTATTCTTTGTTTTGTAATTGGTATCAGAGCCTGTTCTGGCTTGATTCCCTCACAGGAAGGCTAGGAAGATGTGAGACATAAGCGTGAGAGTGAAGTGTTTGTTTTTGAGTGTTTTATGTGTTTTCTAGATTTGTTGTTTGATTCTGTTTTCCACTGTCACTGTTGAAGGAGATTTAATTGTTAATGCACCGATCATGAGAAAGGGAGGGCCATCACTTAGAATTATAAGTCGTTGCTAGCATTGCTGATGCATAAGTAATTTTTCGCTGCCTGTAGATGTACCAAAGACTGATCACATCGTTCGTCTACCTGCTGTCCAAATCATCCAGCGTGTCATCTGCTAGCCAATTGTGCGTTAGAGAGATAATAGCTGGTGCATGAAGAGAAGGGAGCCGTGAGATTTCGCATCTGTTCAAAGACATTCACCTGCCCTCATTGCATGGAGACGACAGTGTCGTTGTTGGATCGCCAGGGATCTTTTCAGTTAACATTTGCAACAGGAGATTCGCTGCATATAGTCCATGCGTTAACATCTGAAAGGAACTCTGCCAGAGGAAGAAACACTATCATTGCAAGGTAAAGACCTGTCATTTCGAAGATTCAAGAAACCGTGGCTGCCTTCATCGAGAGAGAAAGTAGATCCATTTTCTATAGCTGCGTGAAGGTTTATAATTTGCTTGAAGAACATTGTTACAACAACCGTTCATATTTCCAATGATCTGAGGAAGCCGCCATTGTTAATTTAAGAGGGTGACGCTTGCTTTGGCTACAACTGAAGGTTTATCACTGCGTCAAGCTACAGATCTGAAGCTGTCCTGCATACGCATCTTGCCGCTTGATCCATATCCGTGGGAAATTGCTTCTGAGTTCGTAACATTTTATATTCGCAATATCAAAACTAGAGTACTTTCCTACAAAACTGTTGAAATTTATTCTTTGGATGGAAGTATTTCAATAGGGTGATTTAGTATCTAGACTCTTCTTCAGAGTGGGTGAGAATCGAGAAGGAAGCTCGAAGTTGTGGAGAAGAAAGAGCTTAAACCGAGAGATTTCAGAGTGGCTGAGAGCGCTGATGAAGACCAAATCACGCAGAGATCTATGTTGTAATATGTGGTTTATTTGTAATGTAATCATTAGAGGAGGGTGTTAGAATTAATGATTAATTTGGAGTTGGTTTTGGTTTGTTGGAGTTGTTGAGATATTCTCTCAACCTCCATAACGTATTCTCTCAACCTCCATAACTAAGTTTAGAATTAGTTGAATCTGACTCCAACTATATATATGTGTTGTAATTGAGATTCAATGTAATAAAAACTATTCTTTATGTGTTAATCTTGTTCAATGGATGCTCTTCCAAATTACAAGTACCTCAACATATTTCCTTTAATTCAATAGGAGTTTTGAGTTTTCTTCACATAACTTTATAGAATTCTAATTTATATTACCATTCACTGCACGTAATAAATACAATGAATAACATTAGCTTCTCCATAACAAAAACCTTGAGTAACATTCACTTGCTTCGTAGGTCCATTCTCCCGTTCACCTCATTGCACATCGTCCTCATGCCTTAAACCACTTGCTCCATATGCGTGTGGTCCATTCTCCCGTTCACCTCATTAGGTTTCCATATTTTTTTCAACTGTCCTCGTTGTCGTTTATTGAGGGCACATTTTCTAACTTACATGGAGTTCTTCTCATAAACGAAACTATCCTCGCAGTAGGTAATGCCTTAAACCACTTGCTCCATATGCGTGTGGTCCATTCTCCCCTTCACCTCATTAGGTTTCCATATTTTTTTCAACTGTCCTCGTTGTCGTTTATTGAGGGCACATTTTCTAACTTACATGGAGTTCTTCTCATAAACGAAACTATCCTCGCAGTAGGTAATTGAGGACATTTTTCTTACTTACCTCGAGCTCTTTCCATACACGAAACTATCGTCGGAGTCGGCAATTGAGGACATTTTTCTAACATACCTCAGTTCTTTCCATTCACGAAACTATCCTCGTACTCCGTTATTGAGGACATTTTACAGTAGTAGTGTAAAAGTTCTATTTTTTTGGTTGATTTATCCTAATTTTTTTGGTTTGATTTTTTTCGAAATCTGGTGATGAGTGATGAATGGTTGGATCTGTAGATTTGAATGATTAAGTTTATATAGTTTTAATGATCTAGAGTTTTTCAGTAAGCTAAATCCATTACATTCATAAGTAAGATTTAAACAACAAAAAATAACAATTTTATCCAAATTTAAATAGCTAAATTCCAACTAAAAAACAAAAAACAAAAAACGTTTAACCAATGCCATTTTTGTAACTTACCTGGTGTTCATTCCATACACGAAAACTAGATATACTCTCAAATTCTCAATATATAAGACTCCTACCATTCACTACGCGTCGGAGGAGAGCAACAAAATCTTTGAATAGCACCCACTTGCTCTACTAAGGACACATTTTCTTAACCGAAGATCCTTCCATACACGGAAATCCTCTCAGCATATACGATTCGTATCATTGACTACGCGGAGGAAGAGCGAATCAAGACTTTGAATAGCACCCACTTGCTCCATGTGCGTGTCGTCAATTCTCCTGTTCTCCTCCTTGAATATCCTACTGTAGCTTTAATCAATCTTCGCCGTTGATTCTCTACATTTTTAAAATCAATCTTCGTCGTGGACTCTTCAGGACATTTTCTACGGACTTACATTCATACCTGAAAACTATAATATATATACACACTGCGTGTACGCATGCGATAAGTATTAACGGTTCTTCAAAATATTCAAAATAGGTCAGATGACCATGCTGGGAGAAACATACAACAATGGCGCTCTGCGGGGAGAGTTAACGTACCTTCCAGGGTTCAGATTCTATCCCACGGAAGAGGAGCTGGTGGGATTCTATCTGAAGAAAACAATCCAAGGCGGCCACCAACTGAACTTCGATAGAATTATACCGACCTTGGACTTGTATCAATATGATCACTGGGAGTTACCGGGTACGCTTGACCCTCTGCTCCTTCCCTGTTTTTAAAGTGAAAATGAATTTTAACAGAATATTAGTCCATGCATTTTTATTCTTGAAGGTTTGGCCAATCTTGGGGAGAGAGAATGGTTCTTCTTCGTTCCAAGATACCATAAAAAAGGTGCTCGGCCGAATAGATTGACGGTATCCGGTTACTGGAAAGCTACAGGTTCAGATAGAGCGGTTCGCAACGAGCTGTTTCAGTGCATCGGTTTCAAGAAAAATCGGTGTTTTATAAAGGAAAAAAACCGCGAGGGCAAAAGACAGACTGGATCATGAATGAGTACAGAATGCCAGATATGAGCTCGTCCGCCCCGAACGTGATGAATTGTTATTCTGTTTTCATTTTAAGAATGTGATTTTGAATTAATGACTTTAACATACTATTTATTAATAATAATAGTTATAATTTTTTTCAAATCAAGAAACCCTAGAGAGGCAGCGCTCGGAACCAGGGCCGACGGCCACCAGGGCCGAACCGTTATTCACAGCTTGTCTGGTCTCTTTGGGCATCTGCCGAAGGGGAAGAAACCAGTGGAGGGTGCGGCGCTTGGCTACGTTTGCAAAGGGAGCACCGGCGCTGGACAAGAGGTCGAGGGGCGCGCTGTGCTTTTTAAAAATCGCAGGTTTGTAAAGGGAGCGCCGAGAGCGAGCCAGCGCTCTCCTTACTAACCAAAGGGAGCGCCAGCCCTCATTCTTTTGGTTCAGCGCACGGGTATATCCCTCAAAGGAGCGCGGACAAATGTAGTATAAAGAATTGCGCCCCTGCGTCCTGTGCGCCCTCTCGTCCATCCTCCAGACCATGGCTGCCTCTGGGAGCCCGATCCACCTCAGGAGGTTCTAGCTTTCAGAACCATGATCTCTGCTGACCCCAAACGCCCTCCATCTGTGGCTCAATAGAAGTTTGTAAAGAAACTGGACACAATCCCTTCGGTGGCCCTACCGGAAGAAGAAACCTGCAAAGCGGCCTTGAATCTGGCTGAGAGCGGCCTCATAGGACAGTTCACGGGCCTCTGGCCCTCACCCAAAACGGTGGAAGAGTGGACTCAACGGAACTGGAAGCCATTGATCAAAGAAGAAATCAAAATTTTTTTCATAGGTAAGGGTTTCTTTGTGTTTGTTTTTGAAATTCGGAGGACAGAGGAGTAATCTTCAGGAATGGGCCATATTTTATGGGACCCCAGGGCCTTTACCTAAACAAATGGATGCCATATTTTGATCCTACCCAAGATGTCCCTTCTGCTGTCCCGGTTTGGGTTAGGCTTCCTCATTTACCTCTCCACTGCTGGAATCAAAATTCCCTCCAGATTATTGGCAATGCATTGGGAAAATACATAGACCAAGCATCACGAAAGGATCACTATTCTTGTGCTCGTATGTGCGTAGAAGTGGATCCAGAAGAGGGGTTACCGGAAGCAATCAAGCTCAATGTAGCAAGGTGAACGCATGTTCAGGAGTTGGTCTATGAGCAACTACCTTTTAAATGCACACATTGCCATGGGCATGGACACTTTGCAAAGCATTGCAAGAAGAAGGCTGAGGAACAAGTAGAGAAACAAAATGGGGAACAATGGACCCTAGTCCAGAAAAATGCAAACACAAAAAAAGGCATAGGTAAAGGCAAGATGGCCGGAGGACCTAGCAGCTCCAGAGCAGGCCAAGAAGCGGAAGCAAATCCAAACGGGACAAAAAGTGCGCAGAACAATCAAACAAACTCAAGGGGAACCTCTGGAGGTCTAGCAACTCTTTGGTCTGAAGACCTATTCCATTTAAATAAGCATCAAGAAACCCAGCACTGGATATTTACGGAATTGAAGCGCAAAGCAAGTAAGTTGTTCATCTCTCTCTTCAATCTTTATGTTCCTGTTTCCTACTCTGAAAAACGAGAATGTTGGAATTCTCTCTATGTCTTTTTAGAGGAGACTTCTCCTAGCAATATCATTATAGCCGGGGACCTAAATATTGTAATGAAAGCTAAAGAAAAGAGGGGGGCCACCAGCACTAGAGACCCCTTGCTAGCCAAGGTGGAGGAGATCACAGAGACTTGGGATCTTTTAGAATTCAGCCCAGTTCGAGTCATTTATACTTGGTCCAATAATAGAGTGGGACAGGAACACATTTCTGCTCGGTTAGATCGATTCCTGGTACAAAGCTCCATAATGATGAACAAAAAGATCATCATCACCAAAATCCTGCCTAAACTCACCTCAGATCATAAGCCAATACAGCTCCTCCTGGAAGAGGAAGAAGACCTGGGCCCTATTCCTTTCCGTTTCAGCCCTAAATGGATTGAGAGAGATGGTTTTATAGAGATAGTGAAGACAGCGTGGGCCGGATCCTTTTCTGGATCCCCACGTTATGCGTGGGAGCAAAATTTGAAAGCTACAAAACAAGCGCTGAAGGAATGGATAAAAAAACTAGCCCCTACTCCAACCGAAAAAAGAAGAGAAGCAGTGCAGTCACGACAGACCTTGCAAACATAAATGGAAAGAAAAGACATCACTGCAGAGTTGCTGGAAAAAGAAATAAAAGAGCAACGATCCACATATCAATCTTTTCGGAAGGAAGAACAATACTGGAGACTCAAATCCAGAAGCCTTTGGTTGAAGGCTGGGGATAGGAACACCTCCTTCTTCCACTGACAATATAGAGAAAGACTGTCCAGGAATCATATAGCAGAAATCAAAACAGTGGAGGGCCAAGTTTGCAAAGGCTTCAATCAAGTCAAAGCTGCCGCGGAAACCCACTTCAAGAATTTATACAGAGAAGGTACTCAAAGCAACGAAGAGGAGACTGTTGATTTCCTCTCCAACTGATCCGGGGCAGGATCTTTTATGATTATGGTTGAGTTTTAACTGGCATGAATATTTTAACCATTTGAGAAATTAACGAAAGAATGAGG
>SNQJ01S0107707.1:14467-29594 GCA_010110895.2 Picea sitchensis | reverse complement strand
CAATGTTTGGAGTCTGGACTGTACTTACAAACAAGCTACTAATATAAGCAAAACTAATAGTGAACTAGGATCAGGTAAGACATCTCAAGTTCATATCATCACCATAAAAATCTATCAAGGCATTTCAATGTAGGGGCATCCACATAAATACAGTGACAGAGGCACTTCCGAAGATAACTAAGACCAGACAACCATGGATTTATTTATGATATCATGTATAGATCCAGCCAAATAAAGAGCCTAAAAATAATGTTAAATTAAATCACAAATTGAGAATTCATACCTAGAGTAACATGCCTCTATAATAGAGTCCCCCGAGTTCGTTTGTTTGCTAATGTTGGTATCATCCAGTTTTACTCAACTCAATTAATTTTCTTGGAATTACACTTACAGCCATGTTAGTGATGTTTACTGTCTCTAAACAAGGGGACTTATGTTCCTGCCATGATTCCTATGCCTCTTTTTCTGCCTCCTGCTCTTCCTCATCTTCCTTGCTTTCTCATAGTCGCTATATCACAGCGAGTCATCTTCCCTCGTCCTCTCCCCTTCCTGCTCTTCCAATCATCAGAATCACCAGATGCCCCATCCGAAGAACTAGACTAAACTTTCCTTGATCTCCTCTTCCTCCTGCTAGATTTCTTCCTCCTCATCCTCCTCTGCTCCAAATCGTAATCGGAGTCATCATCTTCACTGTCTTCCAACCCCGTAACCCTCGTGGACCGATGTTTCGAACCCTACAAACCCTAGATTTATTTTTCTGCCTGTCATAGATCTTACAGCCGCTTTTACTGAGACTCTATTCAATAATGCCCTCAATTTCAGAACCCTTGTTACTCTCCGTGACATCTGACTGAGATTCGGCTTCAACAGAATTATCTCCGAACAACATTTATGTGGCGATTTTCTCTCCCCATTATGCACATTCAAAAAGGTGTCTGAATCAACTCCTCTTTATCTTGAAATCAGAGTTACTGTCAAGTCCTCTCAAACAAAAGCAACAATACGACCCCAACACCACTGAAAATTAAAATTGGAAAGATGCTCTTTCTCGTGTTGCAATAACAAACACCTCTCTCCACTTTCGATTAATGTTGAAGTCGTATCACTGCTCTGGTTCATCGTGAAGCCTCTCTCCAAATTTGAATCAATAATGAATGACATGATGAGAGGAGAAAATCACCTCATGGATGTTGTTGGAGCAACCAAGATCATTTTATGCATTCCTCTGGATTTACTGTTTTCTTCTCGAAACCGATGGCACAATTCCAGACGCCGTTGGTTTCAAGCAACCAACCGCCCCCGGCCTGCCGTGGAGGGCATCTTCGATTCGCCTTCGTTAGTCCTCCCTCACTGGACTCTGAAAGAGTTATATGGAGAACGCGGGTTCGAACCACAGACCCAAGGAATCAGTCTTGAGAGAAACCCTAGTCCAACAAAATTATATCGAGAGAAAGGGGATTTGGTGACATTAAATAATAGAAAAGTAGAGGGAGTATTTGGAATTAGTGTCCTGAAATTATAAAAAAATAGAGAGAAAGAGGGTTATTGTTTATTTCACTTGTTATTGTAGATATTTTATTATACCTGCCGCTTGCGGTGGTTATAGCATTAGATATGTCATTTACCGTATATTAGTTAGGGTTTGACTCAAGTTTTTTTGAGCTTTTGCTAAGGTATTACATTATAAGTTAATTATTTGTAATTTTTTTAATTATTTTAAAATATTTTTTTTTGGAATGTGATTTGTTGTTCAATTGAACATGTTATTGTTGTGGCGGCGGTAGAAGGATGGAGCGAAGTAAACGCACAATCTTTCAATGTACCTTTTCACGCAAAGGGGATCACTGTGATTCACATGAAGGAGCAGCTCCTTTATTACAAATTATAGTGCCAAAGCAATAAGTTGATGGTGACAGGAAATTGTCTCACCTCTGTTCGTGATCCAAATTTTGAGGCATGCAAATGGATTTGCAGAGGGAATCTGACGATTAACCTAGTGGGACTTGCTTTATTGCATCCCACTGCTAAGGGTTTCAACTATGTTACATTGTGCTCAAGATTTCAATGTTTATGAGCAATTATCCGATTTGAGTTAGCGTACACTGTAAATGTCAAAGAGGAAAACTGAAATGATAATGTTGTATGATAAACAAGTTGTGTCTGGTCTCCATAAATGCTTCCGTAAATAACAAGTGTTGCATGGCAGCGTAGTCCCTGCCAGTTTGGGATGGGAGTAAATGCGACCGAGTACAAACACGTGGCTAGCAAGCTGAACTACATTTGGTTTGCATGCAGAACATAGTATTCTCGAATTAGTTCTTCCTGGAATATATCAAAAAATAACATTTAAAAGCTTCTTGGCTCAAAATTGGGCGTCTGATGTTTCGTGCCCTACAAATAGCACCCACAATTCCGCGATATAGAAATTGACAAGCGGAGTTGCGGAGTATAGAAATTTATCAGAAAATAATAATGTTTATTACATATCTCTGGAAATTACATGAACATTTAAAAGCATACAATAGAATAGTAATAACGTCTGTTACATAGGTTCGTGGAGAAAAACGCAAAAGAATTAGCATTCCCGAATTAGTTTCTTTAAAACAAAGGCTTTTCTTGGACAGAAAAAATTTAGCATTGCCGAATTAGTTTTCTTTACATACGTTTTACATACGCTCGTGGAGAGAAACACAAAAAAATAATAGTAACGTCTGTTACATAGGTTCGTGGAAAAAAACACAAAGAAATTAGCATTTCCGAATTAGTTATCTTTAAAATAAGGGATCCTGAACAGAAAAGAAATTGAAATTTATCAAATTTTAGAAAGTAGATATTTAGTTTTATACATACGAAATATGTATTTTTATAAAGTATGGGGATGAGATTTTATAGAGCATGCATGGAGTCATCATTCCATACTTAGCGAGTTTTTGGATCGCGGGTTCTCGGCCTAGCGGGCTCAAAATTGGGCCTATGTTGTTCTGTGCGCTACAAATAGCACGGAGAGTTCTGCAATATACAAATTGACAAGCGGACTTGCAGACTATAGAAACTTATAAAAAAATAAATAATGTCTAGTACATATCTCTAGAAATTACATCAACATTTAAAAGCATACAATAGAATAGTAATAACATCTGTTACATAGGTTCGTGGAGAAAAACACAAAAAAAATAGCATTCCCGAACTAGTTTGCTTTAAAAGAAAGGGTTCTGGACAGAATAAAAATCGAAATTTATCAAAGTATAGGATCCTGGACACCCAAAAAGTTAGCATACAATAGAATAGTAACAACGTCGTGCAAGATAAAAAATAATCAGCATACAATAGGACACAAAAAATGTAGCAGACCTCCATACTTAGACAGTGTTTGGATCGTGGGTTCTCGGGCTGGTGGGCTCAAAATTGGGCCTCTGTTGTTATGTGGCCTACAAATAGCACCGAGAGTTTCGCGATATACAAATTGACAAGCGGACTTGCGGACTATAGAAATTTATCAAAAATAAATAATGTATGTTACATATCTTTGGAAATTACATCAACATTTAAAAGCATAGAATAGAATAGTAATAACGTCTATTATAGCCAAAAAGTTAGGATACAATAGAATAGTAACAACGTCGTGCACCCCCGGATGGGGTGCTAGTGCGAGCCAACTGGCGCGAGGAGGAAGAACGGGTCGGCCAACAAGGCAAGGAGCCATGTGATGAGCTCGTGCCATCACCTGCCATTCCGACCCTGCATTAATTTGACCTTACGTCATTGCAGCGGCTTTAACTCTGTTGCACCCGTCTCCTTTACGAATTACTCTATGGCTCTGTTGTTTGTGTTAGCTTCTCGCCCTCACTTGCGGACCGACTTGCTCCTCCCTCCACTGCCCTGGCCTAGTTCAAACTGGACCTTCATGGTGATTATAGCCCCTGCCCACCTCCAGGCTCTCTACCTCCACCTGGTGCACTTGGTCTTCTTCTGCATTCATTCAATGAAACTCATGCCGCATCAAAGGGGACGGTCGCAAAGAGGCTCTCCATGGAATCCTCGCCGACCCTAGCCCTCTATCTCGCCCCCTAGTTCGCCTTCCACGATCTCCTCACCGCTTCTCCAGGCCGAGCCAGCACCTCTCGCCTCCTCCACCCCGCCTGTCTCCCGGTTTGATTACTTAGCCATCATTGACAACTCATCAGGCTCTTCTTCGCGATACCTTCCCGTCCCTCCAATTTCTAGAACTTTCGAGCCTTCCCACGCACCAGTAGCTGGCTCCTCAAGGCCGCCCATGGGGGCACCACCTCCAATTCAAAGGGCCCGAAACAACGTGAACCCGTCTGCTGACTCCTTCTTTGACTCGCAACTGAAAGAAAGTTTTACTATTCTCTTTGGTCTGGTCTTCGAACTCCGTCAGGGGGTGGAGGACCTCCAATTCCGTCTGCAGATCACAAATGGAAAGGTCACGACCCTCCTTCAAATCCTTTCCTCCCTCCAAGATGCTTTCCCCCTTGACCCAGCAGGTGCGACTTCAGCAGAGGAACCCCCTGCAGAGACCAGCGAAGGAAACGCCCAGACGCAACGTTCCGCAGAGATTGTTGTGGAACAGGCCGAGCATGAGGACACGGACGTGGAGAAGGCTACAGGACAGCATGCACTACAGGACACCTCGCCAGTCACCAATAGGGATGAGAGCAACATGGACGCTGACATGCAGTTGGAAAGCAAAGGGACACTCGTCGAAGAGGAACCTTGGTATGAGGCCGTTCTTGCCACCTGGCCAGGTTATTTGCCAAGTGTTTGAGTCCACAGGGGTTCTTTACTNCAGTCAGCTTAGTTCTGCTATATAAGACTGTTACATTATCAATGCTTGATTTACTCGGCTGGTTGGACTAGTTTCCCCTCTATTGGGGAAGTTCAGTAACTACAGTACGGTTACTATCTGATTTTTGTACCTCTGACCTGGTTTTTTGAAGGCCCTTTATATATAAAACTTCTTACTTACAAAAAAAAAAAAAACAACGTCGTGCAAGACAAAAAATTAAGCATACAATAGGACAGAAAAATGTAGCAGACCTCCATACTTAGCCACTTTTTGGATCGCGGATTCTCGGGCTAGCGGGCTCAAAATTGGGCCTCTGTTGTTCTGTGGCCTACAAATAGCACCGAGAGTTCCATGATATACAAATTGACAAGCAGACTTGCGGACTATAGAAATTTATCAAAAATAAATGATGTATGTTACATATAATAACGTCTGTTACATAGGTTCGTGGAGAAAAAGACAAAAAAATTATCATTTCTGAATTAGTTTGTTTGAAAGCAAAGGCTTCTGGACAAAAGAAAAATCGAAATTTATCAAAGTATAGGTTCCTGGACACCCAAAAAGTTAGCATACAATAGAATAGTAACAACGTCGTGCAAGACAAAAAAATAGCAGACCCAAATTAGTTTTCTTTGGAACAAATGAGAAAGGTTCCTAGACAACCAAAATTTAGTATACAATAAAGGCATTCCCGAATCAGTTTTCTTTAGAATTTATCAAAAATTAATAATGTGTGTTACATCTTTCTGGAAATTTAAATGTGTTTGTTATATAGACTGGGATTGGGGCTCCCACGGACCATAAAAAGAAATAAGTACAAGAATTAGGAATGTTGAAAGAAGAAGTGCGCGATGGTAGAGAGGAAGACCTGAAAAGAAGAAATTGGAAATTATGAGTCTTTGGTTACAGTTTTCTATTTAAAGAGATCATAAGTGGATTGATAAAGAAAAGAAGAAGACAGTATAGACTTAAAGTGGATTGATAAAGAAAACAAGATGCCAGTATAGACTTACTATGAACCTGATGCATTTTTATTGTTGTTGTCGATGGTCAGTGGAGTCTTGTTAACCGGTTGTTGCCCTTCCTGGACGAGGTTGTCCATTCTCTATTGGAACCATTCTTCGATGTAGCTTTTCATGGGGGCCATGTTGATTTCATCCAGGATTTCTATGTCATAAAGATCGTTTTCTAATTTCATTAGATCCATTGAAATACTATGCAGACTTTGTTCAATTTCTTCATTGTGTGTCGCATACTCTAGTACCCAGCGCTCGTGCTCATCTAGATGATGTTCGGCTATGCCGTAAAACTTTTCAAAAGACAACCCCTTTAAAATATCAACTTGTTCCTGGAAGGCTTCTTTGTTGATTGACAAGGATTTGAGAATTAGGTTTGGGTCTTGAACCTCGTTGGTACTTCCGACTAAGTCCATTTGGATCAGGCTTGTGAATAAATCTTCCTTTTCTTATATGACTTGTTTACATGATTTGACAATGAGCTCCAGGTTGTTAACTTTCTTTTGCCAGCATGCTTTTACTTTTTTGACCCACTTTGGAGAGGGGAGTTTCTCTTGTCTTCTTTTTAGTTCCGATGTGCTGACGGCGTAGTTGGAAAAATGGTTCAGCACCTGTTCATAGAAATGCTGGTCATTTTTTAAATTCGCCTCCAAATGTTCCAGGAAACCATTTGCCTTCTTTCCGAAAAAAACAAAACTTTGTGATGTTTTCCAGGCTTCAGTAACTAGCTGCATTCTTTTGTTGATGTTATTCTCTACAAGGGCTCTAGAGCACTCAAGGAGGGTAGAGGATACTTTCATCTTAGCTGCAGTGGTAGCAGGCACGATTTTTGCCAAAGGACTGGCAAATTCTGGAGTTGCAATGAAAGCGTGCTCAAATTCGTGGAGGCGGTTTTTCAGATTGTCATTGTTTGTCTCAATTCATCCAATGGAATCACGAAGAATTTCACCGGTTACTTGGTGAAATGAGGAGATTTGGGACAGACGCATTTTCCTAAAGTTAATCTCTGTGCGAGATTTGTCTTTCCTGTTTGTTGCATCTCTCTTTTCAATGACCATACTTTTAGATTGGTTGTCAAAAACAATGCTCTGGAATACGAAGGATTCATCTTCGTAAAAAAATTTGGTCTCAGATATTTCCACCGCGGACGATCCAATTTTGTGCATGTGCTCGGTTTCAATTTCAAGTTGCAACTATTCACTTTCAATTTCGGGTTCCTCCACCTGCCCTGCATTGTTTTTTCTCTTCTTCCTCACTGGAAGTTTGTGAGAACTATCAATTTTTATTCAAGGAGGGTTCTTATCTCCTCTTCCATTCGAAGATTTCTGGGTTCCTTTCTTGCTGGGGTGGGCCGTCGAAGCGATGCTCCATGATGTCGTGCTCTTGGGAGTGTTGGCGAGGGACTGGGTACTTTTCTCGCCAGATACTTTTCCATGTTGTATGTACAATTCAATCGTGCTTTGCAATGTCTCTGCATCGCAATTGGTATAAGCAGGATTGTTGTCCACACTGTCCCCGTCTTGGGTCAGGTGTCTATGAATAAAAGAGTTGTTAAAGCCAACTACCAGTAAATGTTCTAGAAGTATCCCATTACGGTTGAACCCTTTTAGCCTTTCATCATACGTTAGGTTCAATTTCTTGAAATGGGTGGCAAACTCGTCAATCTTGTTGATGTTTCTGCACACGAAGTCTTTGACTTTCTAGGGCAGAGGAATGAACTGTTTTTTTTTCTTGTCATTTAAAAAATGCAACTAGACGTTGTATTGCCTTGTTATTTCCGCAACAAACATCTTGTCCGTGATGTGGCATGAAAAGAAAGCAGGATTTTCCTTAGAGCCAAAGACCATGAGGACACTGTGATTTTCCTTTTGTTCAAGTGTGCCCTTCCTGTTCAAAAACTTATTTGTTTGGCCAGACATTCACAGAGCATCCTTGCCTAACAATAAATCTTTGAAAACTGAGACAAAGCCATTAAAAAATTCATAAAAACAATGGGAGGCCTTGTGCCTCCACAGGGCCTTGTACCAGAATGTTACTAGGTCAAATCCACAATTTATTTTATTGGAAAGAGAAAGTTTTGGAAACGGGCAACAATGCACTATTGCGAAAATCAAGTAGGATGACATATAAAATTTATTCGATTCTTTGAATCGTGACAACTGGGAACAGATCTCGATGGAAATTAGCTTCCCCCAATCGAAAATGTATTGTTCCTTGACTGTGAAATACAAAATATAAATAATCATATGGGAAATGCTTGTCATGGATGTCTGTCCCGTTATTCTTGTAAACAACCAAGCAATTTCCAGGAATGGATTTCTAAAGGAACTTACGTGCAACCTTGTGATATCTTCATGAACTATTGTCGAGTCTTCAAGGAAGTCACCTAAGATGTCCAACCCGTTATCATGTTTTTCTATAAACTGCTTACAGTCAAGTGTCCTCTGAACATCAATGTTGGCTCCGATAATTTTAACATCTCGCGGAATGCCTGAGGTGATAAGGAAACTGGAGAATGGTCGTGCACTGGAATAATTCTTTGGCTTGGAATATATCTTTCGGCGCACCAAGAGACCACCTCCTTACAGTCAAAAACCTCAGGGACACAACCTGCACGAGCGATTCCAGATGTCCAAATCACTTCGTTCTGGGCGAAATGGGATGAATAGTAAAAGTATGCCCTAGACCACTGGAAGTTCTGGTCCTCATGTCCGAAGATATTTACTGTATCTCCACAAAACTGCTGCCGACCTGCTGCCATAACTCTATAAGAACGTTTGTTTGCTCCAGATGATGAATGAAATGAAAAGTTGGAAGGGATAATATAATCCTGTGCAAATCTTCGTCCAAAGCGTGTGAATGGGAGATGTCCTCGAGACTTTCGTTCATTAATGACAATTTCAACAGCTGTTGCATGATGCGTTGTTAACATTAAACACTAGTAATCGCATACATAGAAATGTGAACATGGCGGATATTGCAATGAGCGATTAAGCATTGTAGATTTCTTGAGCGGGCCAACACGACGACCCGTGTTTGAGATGAACAAGCAGAAGAGACAAAATAACTCTCTGCACATCTTGGTTTAATGCGTAATAATGGGAAATCTCCTCGAGCGTTTTGCGCATTAATGACAATGTTGACGGTTCCTACATGGTCAACTGTTAGCATGAAAGGTTTATAATTGCGTAGTAAGAAAGTACGGAGGTCGCGGGCACGGGAAAAACAACATCAAAATAGGGTTACAATGTACAACCGTTGAAGGTGAGGGCGCGATGGCCAAATTGTATGTCTCAGAACTTTTTGAGTGCAATACGCGTAACAACGAAGAGGGTATGGTAGGACAGTCCAGAGGGCAATTTGTATATGACTAGTAAGAGTATAACTAATGTATATCAGGAAGGACTGGAAGTTAGTGTAGATGGAAGGCAACAAGAGATACTTTGAAACATTTATGAGTCATGGCAGAGTGAAGCTTGCAAGTTCGATGAGTCTGTGCTGGAATTGTAGATCACAGAAGTTTTGAGTGCAAGATGTACACGACGCAACAAGAAGCAGAGTTCGAAACTGCCAAGCCAACAACTGTGTCCATAAAATTGGTTGAGTATGGAAAGCAACAACAGTCGGTCGGATTCGTCGTGTGATTATATAGATGGAGATAAAGATATGTCAACCCACCAACGCTGGAACCCGTGACCATAGAAAGGCGGCTAAGTATATAACCACAAAGTGATAGTACAAGGAAAGAAGAAAAGGGAAAAAGGACCAAGGAGTCCGTAGTGGAATTGTAAATCACAAAAATTTTGAGTGCAATATGTATATCATGGAACAAGAAGTAGCAAAGTTCGAATGCGCCAACCCAAAACAGTGACTAAGAAATGGAGATTTCGTGAACCCGTGAACAGGAGAATCCAAAAAAGGGTCAAAAGGTCTCTCCAGAAGACGTGAGACCCCGACGGTCAAATTGTATCGTTCAGAATATTTGAATGCATAATCTATAACACGGAAGAGGGGATGATGTCGGAACCCGATAGTGATTTTCTTATTGATGAGGGTTGGATGTGAACTATTTCGTATCAGTGTGTGCAATTGTCACTAGAAAGAGTCACTAGTAAGAGCACAACCAATGTATATTAGGAAGGACAAGAACTTAGTTGGGATGGAAGACAACCACAGATACTCGAAACATTTGTGAATCGTGGTAGAGTGAAGCTTGCGAATTCGAGGAGTCCGTGGTAGAATTGTAGATCACGTAAGTTTTGAGTGCAAGATGTACATCACGAAACAAGAAGCAGAGTTTGAAACCGCCAACCTGGCAACCACGGTCGTAAAATTTGCTAAGTATGGAAACCAACAGCGTTCAGTTGGATTCGTCGTGTGATTATATAGATGGAGATAAAGATATGTCAGCCCGCGAACGCTGGAACTCGCGATGATAGAAAGGTGACTAAGTATATAACCAGAGAGGCATAATACACGGGAAGAAGAAAAGCGCAAAAGGACTAAGGAGTGCGCGGTGGAATTGTAGATCATGGAAATTTTGAGTAGAAGATGTGAACCCGGTAGTCAATTTCTATTTTGGATCGTGGGTTCTCGGGCTGGCAGGCTCCAAATTGGGCTTCCGATGTTTCGTGCCCTACAAATAGAACCCACAGTTCCGCGATATACAAATTGACAAGCGGAATTGAGGACTATAGAAATTTATCAGAAAATAATAGTGTTTGTTACATATTTCTGGAAATTACATGAACATTTAAAAGCATACAATAGAATAGTAATAATGTCTGTTACATAGGTTCGTCGAGAAAAACACAAAAAAAATAGCATTCCCGAATTAGTTTACTTTAAAACAAAGGCTTTTCTTGGACACAAAAAATTTAGCATTGCCGAATTAGTTTTCTTTACATACGTTCGTGGAGAGAAACACAAAAAAATAATAGTAACGTCTATTACATAGGTTCGTGGAAAAAAACACAAATAAATTAGCATTCTCGAATTAGGTAGAATTGTAGATCACAAAAGTTTTGAGTGCAAGATGTACATCACGAAACAAGAAGCAGAGTTCGAAACCGCCCACCCGCCAACCGCGACCATAAAATTGGCTAAGTTGGAAAGCAACAGCGGTCCGTTGGCTTCGTCATGTGATTATATAGATGGAGATAAAGATATGTCAGCCCGCCAACGCTGGAACCCACGATGATAGAAAGGCAACTAAGTATATAACTAGAGAGCCATAATACATGGGAAGAAGAAAAGGGAAAAAGGACTAAGGAGTCCGCGGTGGAATTGTAGATCACGGAAATTTTGAGTAGAAGATGTGAACCCGGTAGTCAATTTGTATATTGCGAAGGGTCGGATGCCAACTGTTTCATACCATTGTGTTCAATTGTCACTAGTAAGAGCACAACCAATCTATATTAGGAACGAGAGGAAGTTAGTGAAGATGGAAGACAATAACAAATAATTTGAAACATTTGTGAACCATGGTAGAACGAAACTTGGTGCCAACCCGAAACACTATCCAAGAGTTGGACATTTCGTCAACCCAGCAACAGGAGGATGCAAAACAGGCTGACAAAGTCTCTGCAGAAGACGCAAGGCCCCGAGGTTCCAATTGTATCGCTCTGAACATTTGAATGCATAATCTGTAGTCAATTTGTATATTGTGGAGGGTGTGATGCCAACTGTTTTGTACCTCTCTGTCCAGTTCTCACCACTAAGAGCTAATTTAGTATTGAGAATAATTTTTTAGATATTGTTAGATGCTTGACAGGGATTGCCATTCGTAAACAATGGCAATCTCCAGCCTACCAGCCCTGGACTCCGTGTGTCAATTTGTATATCGTGGAACTGGGAGCACTGTTTGGAGGAAACAGAACAATAGAAATGCAATGTTCAGTCAGCCAGTCTGCATGTCCGCATGTCAATTTGTATATCGCAGAATTTTGGGTGCTATTTGCAGGGCACGGAACAATGGAGCCCCAATTTTGAGCGCGCCCGCCCGAGAACCAGCGATCCAAAATGTGGCTAGGTATGGAATGCGCAATCCGTACATGCTCTATAAAATATCATGTCCATACTTTATAGTCCCATAATACATGGGGGGGGGGAGGCAAAAAGGATGAAGGAGTTCGTAGTGGAATTGTAGATCACACAAATTTTGAGTGGAAGATGTATATCATGGAACAAAAAGCAGCAGACTTCAATTGCGCCAACTCAGAAACCGCGGGCATAAAATTCACTAAGTATGAAAAGGAACAACGGGAGGTCCAATTCGCCATGCGAGGATATAGATGGAGATGAAGATATGTCAACACGCCAACGTTGGAACCTGTGATCATAGAAACGCGACTAAGTATATAACTAGAAAGCGAAAATACAGGGGAACAAGACAAGGGAAAAAGGACTAAGTATCTTGTACAAGATCATATAGTGTTTGATTATTAATGCAAATTTTTTTGAACCCCTGCTGAGTTCTCACCAGTTAAGGCATAAATTGCAGATCATGGAACTATGTTTCGTACCACTGTGTCCAGTTGTCACCAATAAGATCATTGTTGATGTATATCAGGAAGGACGCAAAGTTGTTGCGGATAGAAAGCAACAACAGATACTTTGAACGAAGTTAATGTATACAAGGAACCCACGATGGAATTGTATATCACTAATGTTTTGAGTTCAAGATGTATATAACGGAACGACAAACAACTGGGTTCGTAAGCATCGACCCCGCAGCGGCGGCCATAAAATTGCCTAAGTATGGAAAAGAACAACGGTCGGTCGAATCCATCGTGTGAGGATATAGATGGAGATGAAGACATGTCAACCCGCCAACTCTGGAACCAGATACCATAGAAAGGCGACTAAGTATATATCCATAAAGCGATAACGAGAAGGAAGAAGAAAAGGCCAGTTCGTATGTGCCAACCCGGCAACCACAGCCATAAAATTGCCTAGGTGTGCAAAGGAACAACGTCAGTAGGATTTGTCATGTGAAGATACAGATGGAAATGAAGATATGCCAACCCGTGAACCCTACAAGTGCCCATCATACAAAGATAACTAAGTATAAAACCAGAAAGCCATAATGAACGGGAAAAGGAAAAGGGGAAAAGGGATAAGTATCTGACAGTCGAAAAACTTTTTTTTTTTTCATTTATTAATGGCAATGTTTTCGAACCCCTATTGGGTTCTCACCAGAAAAAACATAAATTGCAGATCACTGAAGTTCTTTGGCTGCAAGATGTATATGATAGAACAATGGACATAGGCGTTGGGTACCACGAATCCGGGGCCTGGTGGCCAGATAACTGGCTAAGTATTGGTCAAGAGAAAGGTTTGATATCTATTTCAATAGTATTCATACTAATATGTATTACTGGAGAAAGTTTTCATATTTATCTTAATAGTATTCATACTAATATATATTAATGGATTATTTCTGTTTCAAATGCAAATGATCTCCCAATTTGGAGGATGCTCTTCGGTTCGCAAATTTCGTTGAAACCATGAAAATTTTGACTGTAAGATGTACATAGCGCAACAAGAAACATGAATTTGCATTGTGGTTTCAACGAGATAAACTCCTTATCATCTATTCATCTTGTATTTCTTGCAATGACATGAGAAAACGTCGACTCTCCATAAACATCAATATCTAACTTAAATTAAATGTAATCAAAATTTGGTGTGATTTAAGTAATTAAGACAACTTCAATTGTTCCTTTATTAATGCCAAGCTTTTCGAATGCCTGGTGAGTTATCAGTAGTTAAAGCATAAATTGCAGAGCACGGAAGCTCTTTGGCTGCAAGATGTATATGACGGAACAGGGAACATAGTTCTTTAATATCGCAAACACAAACATAATTGCTTAAGCTTTGCAGAAGAGGAAGTTTTTGTATTTATTCCAATAGTACTGATATTAGTATATATGCATGGATATGATCAAATAAAATAAGTTGCCTTGTTGTAACTCATTAATTCATTCTATTTATGGGACCTGAAGAATGGAAACAGGACGGATCCTCTAATTTATTTCTTTAAATACAGGACCGTCGCCACATAAGTATGGCTTATGAAAAATTATTCTTAAATGTAAAATGTAAGCAATGAACAGAGCATACTTTATTTAAATTGAAGTAGTGGGCAGCAGAAAGAAAAGCTTGTCGTCCATGGTTAACGACACAGGGGAAGAAGGCACAAAATAAAATTAAAACAAATACCAGAGATTGGAAAATACTATTAAAAAATAAAGCGGAATTATTCTATATCCAAATAAGATGGGTTACAAAATATAGCTGAGGCTATTTGCCACAACGATTGCGATTTGGCTTGCCCCTGACCAATAAAAAATATGTACATTGATAAAGCTTCTTGACAGTTTTCTTGACGTTCAAACCCTTTATTCGAAAAAAACGAATTCAATGTCAATTTCGGGTTTTCTACTTAATTGGTGTTGCCAACTACATCTATCCCAGTTTTTTGAACACCTTGTCTCTTCCAGATATGGCATGCTTGCAATTACCAGTTATTCAACATTCCATTCTTTGTCAAGTAGTAATTTTCTTCTACCGTTGAAAACTTGGGGTTCAAGGTGTTTTCCTTGCAATGTTCCTCACCCTTGACATCTGAGATAACTTAGAAATGTGATTCAGGCCAATTTCAAAGTGGAGAGAGTCGTTTTATGTCACCATAGCTATGGCAGGGGAAAAAAATTCAAGTATGTTGTGATTGGTATTCTCCCTGTATTCGATCAACTGTTTCCTTGAAAATCCTGCCGGAAGATTTGTATGTTGAACTTCTTTACTTTATTACAGTAAATTGGAAGAAACATCCAACCCAGCTGAAAAATGAAAATCTGTTGAGGTACATAACTTATTCGGGCAACACATATCTGGTAAGTGCATCAAATGCTGCAGAACGCATCACCACAGGTCTGGCAAGTGTATCAAATGTTGCAGATCGCATCAGAAACTTTTGTAGCGATAATATGTCGTTTTATCCACCCATACAGTTTCTGTTACCCATCTCTGGTTGCATTCGCAAATGGAATAATATTTCACGTCATTTACGAACATGACGGGCCATTCTACAAGCCACTGTAAATGCATCGCCCCCAAGGAAGACAAAATCTTGTGGGATCTACAGAATTCGATACACTTGCCAAATCTGTGTTGTTGGAAGAAGCTATATACTTCAACCTGAAAATCCATTACAACTCCCAGCAAGAAAACAAAGAAGTTCAACAAACAAATCTCTAGGCAACCTTTTCAACCAACCAAAGCATCGAACACAGGGAGAACA
>SNQJ01S0107706.1:0-29594 GCA_010110895.2 Picea sitchensis | reverse complement strand
CCATCTTAGTATTTATTGCCTCCAACTTAGCTTCCATCTCTTGTAGTTCATATTTAGTTACTATCTTCTTTTTTAAATCATTTATGTCCCTACGCATTTCTTCACCTTCATTAAGAGTCCAAGTAGAATTTTCTGGAGGCTTATTTGGTGTAGAAGTTCCCTTTTTTGGTGGCATGTTGGCCAAGTATCACTTTAAACCTTGATTTTGAGGTAGTTCTGCTAGACAATATTCCTTTTATTGTATCTCCAAAATTTTGGCCCTTCTGAGTATGAAATTTTCTTTTTTGTAGGTCTCTGATATTTCTTCTTTGCAATGCCACATGTCTGATTAAAATTGGATGTGACAAGTGGAATTTCCGGTAACTTCCCCACAACTTGCTGATTTTTTTCCTTTCTAGGAGATGTCACTTGTATAGCGTGTCCCAATAACAATAATTGATATACAATTCTGAAACTCGTACCATAACTACTATGGTCTGTCCACTATCCAATGCAACTAGTCTCACTCAATTTGGATTCTCTAGGAAGAAGTTATGATTGTTTTATCTGGAACACTTACTTGAGACTAGTCAATAGGAATAGTCAAATACCCTATCTTCCACAGGGTGTATCGAAAAATCTAAGATGACACAAAAGATGAAATTGTTACCACAGATACCTTACTAATTTTTGTGAATATCCTCTAGAGTTCAGGGTCTGAAATGTTACAGAAACAATTTTATAGCGAAAATTCTGCAATGGCTCATTTCAGGATGATTCCAGAACCCTATTATAGAAAGCTGGTATCTCCGAAAGTGTAAGGCCTCAGGAGATGAAATTGTAACCCAATGTACCATGATCCGTCTGATAAATATCCTCCAAGTCGTTCCTTCTGAATCATTGTAGAAAAAAAGTTATAGTGAAAATTCCAAGGTGTCTCAGATGTAGCAGCGAAACCCCAAGACCTTGAGCTCTAATACCATATGTTAGGAACCAAATATCAATATAGCATAGAAAAACCTCAGAATAAGTATTCAACGCATTGAAAAAGAGATAAATTCAAATAGTAGTCCTCTTTGAGGGGGAAACCTCCTTATGCCCACATAAATGTTCAATTACAAGATGCTTCCAAATGAAAATGTCTCCTTGGTATATATAGGAGACTAGGAGGTATAATTACAACTAATGGAATAAAGCCAACATAAATAAAATAACATTACTAATTTAATATTCCCCAATTAATGGGTAATGAGCCACTATTTAGGGCTTAACGAAGGTTTAATCTTTTTCATTTCACCCTTCAGTTCATCCACTCCATATCTCCTATGCTTTCTGGTAGGAGATGGGCTTGAACTACTGTGTTCCCTTCTCTTGAAGTGCTCTTGGGAGTGATGATGGTGTCTTTCAACACTCCTTGATCTCCTCTTCTCATCAGGGAACCTGTGACTTCCTGATTTACTGGAGTCACTCCCCTTATCCAATTTCTATTCTATCCTTTCCAAACTTTGTATCAACTTTATGTTGAATTCTCCCTATTGATCCCTAGATTTCATAAGCTTCTTGTTATATACTTGGTGAGTCTGGACATCTTTCTGCAATATTTCAATGATTTTCATCATGTTTCCATCCTTATATATCTCTTCTCCATGTCCATTGGAGTTTGATCCTTCAACTCTGAAATGGACATCGATTCCTCTATCTTCATTCTCTGAACTGGAAGCATTTTGTGCCTCATCCATTTATGTTTGGTGTTGACAATCATTAAATTTGAAAACATAATTTGCATTCAACCAAAAATTTTCAAGCCAACAATCCTTAAAAAATTCATAGTATTCATAAACCAATCTAATTCAAAGAAAACTTTCAGATTCCATTTTCTGTGAATCTCTATCAATCAAGAATCCTCACATATATTTTCTTTCTGAGTTCTTCTCTATTCTGAAATCATTTTCAGGCACTATCCCCTTCCTCTTAGCCCCCAACCCATGCGACCATGGGTCATGGCTAAGCGCTAGATCGATAGGTGCTTACTTGGGACCTCATGCCTCGGGCTTCGAAATTTTTCAAAGCACATCTCACAATCTGTCGGAGTTTCGGATTAACGAACTCGCGAAGTAGGGTGGATCAATAGTTCACGACTACCCAACATCTAACAATTGACACCCACTATGGAAATTCAAGCATATGAGCTCCGAGACTTCAGGATTTGTAAGTTTGTGCATCAACACTTATCACTTCTCTCGAATCGTTAATCTCCGAACACATCCATGTCAAATTTGGTGATGTCATTACGTCTCGTCACCTTGGTGTTATGAAACTTTTGAAAGTTCTTCCTTTCATTCCCTTATGAACCATTTTTCTGCAGTGTCAAGTCTCTAGACTTCACAACTGGTTCCACACGTCCACTGGACCCACGACTTCCATACTTGAACTAAGATACTAAATAGTCACATCACTTAATGCCTTTCAAATTGTCGGGGCATTGGTTTGGAGTAACCTGTCTTTTGTCCCTTAATTATTCTGACATTGACACGTAACTCCCTGGTAAAACCATGGTTTGGATTGTTGGACCGCCTTGGGAAATTAACTCTCATGCAACTAGGGTCTCCGCAATGCCCACTAGCCATTGATATTGATGTATAGTGATCAATGCTAGTGTGGGTCTGCTGACCTTTAATTATGTCATGTAACCTCAGGGCCCACATAGTACAACTGACAACATTCTAGGTGGGGGCATGTGGTAGGTATAGGAGAGGTCCACATCACTTCCAGGTGACATCATCATGACTCACCACTTCGACTTTTTGGGCCTTCGGAGCTTCAGGAGTTCTATGTCCTTCATATTGCACCATAACTTCCACCCTTGGCTTGATCCAATGGTTGAGCTCTTCTTCCAGATCTATGGTGTAGACATACTTTGGGGACTTCGAGCTTCGGGAGTTTCAACCTCTCCAAACTCATTTTCTCCCAAAGTGATTTCACCCGAAGTGCATGGATTTCCAACACCTAGCCTCTCTCTCAGATCGATGGCACAGATGAACTTCGTTACTCCGTAGATTTCCAAAGGAACTTAGGCTAACTGCCTCGCAATGTTTCCAGGTACGACGGTCATAAATTGTCCTCCTTCTCTAGAACAAATCATACGTCCCACATTACTCTGGGGCCTAATAGCACATTAGTCATGGTTTTATAATACTTCTACACCTCTTGAGCTTCGTAACACAACTAAGGTAACCTCTTGCCACTCATGAATGTTCTGAGCTTCGAAATTGGTTCCTCTTGACACAATTTCCACCTGAAACCTTGGTTCTGAACTTGAATTTTCTCCATTTCGACAACAATTCTTTTTCAAAACTTTTGCTTCAACTTTCACTAACATGTCCTATCTAGGATCAGTGTTCAAACCTTGGCTCTGATACCATATTGTAATGTCCTCGACCATCGACCCCTACCGGGTAATGCTACCCAAATAACTTGTCTTCTACAACTAGCTCTGATACCAATTTGTAACGTCCATGGTCATCAACAGGTCGTGAAACACCACTACAGGACATACCTATATATATATATATATATATATATATATATATATACAACATGAATTTAAAACAAATAACACATAGTTACTCCTACCATACAGACTCAAATGGAATTGACAGCAATTCCTACATGCAATGGAACACATGATTACATTTCAAGAATCACAAACATGCATAACATACATAATTAAGCACATAAATGTTACGTATCATTTAGATGGTGTAAAACCACCAGTTGCATGTAGACCTTCCACGAACCTCCCAGCCTTAGACCACACTTCCCATCACTCTCACCAATAGGTCACCCCCGAGCTAGGACTAAACTCCACCATGCAAGGGATTTCTAGGCTAGGAAAGGTCAATAGGAAAGTCACACAGTTTAAGAGGAAGGATTCTCTCCCAAGAGCCACTTACACCCACTACTCACATACTCTCATTCCCCACATGCATGTCCCACCCTAGGATTATACACCTTTACTGTCACACAGTCCATCGGTTTCTCCACCTCCCTTACCTTTGGCTTCAGAAATAAGCCAGAATGGAATTCTCAGAGCTCTGTAGAAGCTATGGGACTCCCTCCAGGAGAAATCACGTCCTTAGCACTCTCTCTCACTTAGAGAGAGTTTCTCATAGGCCTAACAACCTACTTCTTCAATCCAAAACCACCTCTCTCACCTAGAGAGAGAGTTACTCATAGGTCTGACAACCTGCTTCTTCAACCACGGGCTTGACAACCCGCCTCTTCAAACCAAAATAGATAAGTCGGGTAAGGAAAGGGATGGCTCAGTAAATTAAAGAGGTGAAAAATGGTCACAGATTCAACAATTGTGGAAATGGCTGGTTCTGGGCTTTCTTAGTGCGTGAGTGAACTCGTGAGGAGAAAACGTGGTAGACTGGTCTAGCCTATCCAAGATGGTGAAAGAGTGAGAGCCAAAACTCTCTGTGTGAACCCCATCTGTGAGTGGTTGCATGAGTGCCAAAAGAAATAATTTCCCCCTTAAGTTTGCATGTTTTTGAGCCAATACCTGGTGCTCATGAAGCATGTTTCTTTCCATTTGGAAGTCATTCCCTCTTCCCAAAGGAACTTAGGATAAAAACATATCCTTCTAATCAACTTTTGGAATAATAATAAATTATTATTCCCTTGGACTTATGCCCTTAGGCTTAGCCCCTCTTTCCAACCTCTCAGCCCCCTCTCCCTTACCCAACCTAATGGAGCTTAGTCCCCCATACTCTTCCTTCGTCGTCGGTCTACATGCAACGATGTTTTTATATTAATAATATGAATATTTACATGTACAAAACAAGCTCCCGACCTTTAACACCTAGGCTCTCTGACCTACTAACACATAAGCCTACCAACTTATAATTGCTCGTCTCACCAGCCTACAAAACATGTTTACAATTCATAATACAATTGGGGCTCATCCTTGGGGTGTTACAATCCCCTCCCCTTATTTTTTCACTGTCCTCAGTGCAACGTATTTATACAACATCAACAAGATTTTCATAATCTTCAAAAGGATGTGGTTATTCTTCCCGCATAGCATGCTCATGCTCCCATGTCGCGCCCTCAGGATCGTACCAAGTCCACTGGACCTTTCCAAGCCCTATGGCTCGATTCCAGAGTTGTTTTCTCTTCCGGTCCAATATGTGCACCCGATGCACTTGCAAGACGCCTTCTTGCTCCACCTGAATCACATTCCAATCAATAACATGATTAGCATTATGTATATATTTCTTAAGCAATGAAACATGAAATACATTATGTACAGTCATGGATGCAGGCAATGCAAGCATATATGCAACTGGTCCAATCCCTTCTAGGATTTCAAATGGCCCACAATATCTAGCTACCAACTTGGAACAGTTTCCCAGCTTCAGGGAACTTCTGTTGGATTTCACTTTCAAGAAAACATGATCACCCACTTTAAACTCCTCGTGGGTTCTGTTCTTATCAACATAATTTTTTTGTCTATCTTGGGTAGCCTTGAAATTCTTCTTAATCTTCAGCATTTGATCTTCCATTTCTTTGGGCATATCTATCCCAACCACATCCCTATCAACCGGGTTATCCTAGCTTATTGGTGTGTTTCATTCTATTCCATAAAGTGCTTCAAACAGGCTCATCTTGACTGATGCTTGATACCCATTGTTGTAGGAAAATTCTACCAAGTGTAGGTAGTCTTCCCATTTAGATGGTCTGTCCATTACTTTCATCCTTATCATATATTATATCACTTGGTTCACCCTCTCTGTATGCCCATCAGACTCAGGATGATAAGAAGTACTGAAGTTCAAATTCATTCTGAATCCTTTGAATAACCCCTTCAAACATTTTGAGGTAAATTTCGGGTCTCTGTCAGACATAATTGTCTTTGGAATACCATGCAATCATGCTACTTCCCTCATATATATATCGACAACATTAGTTTCCTTGTGAGTGGTATTCAATGGAATAAAATGGGAAGCTTTTGTTAGCTTATCTACCACCACCATGATGGAATCATGTTGTTTACCGGTTCTAGGCAATCCTGTGATGAAATCCATTGTCACCACTTCCCACTTCCACTCAGGAATGGGAAATGGTTGTAGAAACCCTGCTAGGTGCCTATGTTTATCCTTGATCTTCTAACACTCCATACATTTGGCAATGTATTCTGCAATTTCCTTATTCATACCTGGCCAAAAGTAATTCTACTTCACTGTTTCCACCGGTTTCTGATATGTAGGGTGCCCAAAATAAGGAACATGATACATTTCCTTCAAGATCATTATTCTCAACTCTTGGGAATTAGGTACATAAATTATGTTTTTGTACAAGAGTGTTCCATCAGCTTGCAATTTATAATTTTCCACTTTCTATGGCATCTCACCTTGCTGTAGCTTTGCTACCAATTCCATGTACTACAAATCTGCATTTGCAGCTCTGAAATTCTACCTTTAATATCAGTTTGATACATGCTAATGGTTGTGGCATGTAGTTCATGCACTCTTATGTTGAGTGCATCAACCACTTTGTTCTCCTTTCCTTTGATATGCTTGATATAAAAGTCATACTCACAAAGGAATTCCAACCATCTACTCTAACTAGAATTCAAGGTTGGTTGATTAAACAAATACTTCAAACAGTTATGTTATGTCCTCAGTTCAAACCTCCTTCCCATGAGGTAGTGACTCCATTTCTTGAGGGCATGGACTATGGCTTCCAACACCAAATCATGAGTTGCATAGTTATTTTCATGATCCTTCATCTTTCTGGATTCATAACATATTACAAACCCAATCTGGCTGAGGACTCCTCCTAGTCCTTCTTTGCATGCATTTGTACACACTACAAAATATTCATTTTGATTTTTAATCCTCAGGAATGGAGCACTGTTTAACAGTTGCTTCAATCGCTGGAATCTTCTCTCACATTATTCTGTCCATTGAAATTTCTTCTCCTTCCTTTGCAAGGAAGTGATGGGGTGAGCTATCCTTGATAACCCTGCAATGAACCTTCTGTAATAGCAAACTAGACCCATAAAGCATATGAATTCTATCATATTCTTTGGTGTTGACCATTCTCTAATGGATTCTATCTTCTCAAGATCCACGATTATCCCATCCTTTGAAATAATATGTCCCAAATAGTGGATTATGTTTTGATAAAATGAGGCTTGCTCAATTTGGCATACAATTGGTGCTCTCTTAGCACTTGCAATACCATTCTCATATGTTGTTCATCCTCTTCCACTGACTTGGAATACACCAATATGTCATCCAAAAAGACTATGAAAAACTTTTCTAGATATTCTCTAAATACACCATTCATAAATACACCATTCATTAGGCACATGAAAACAATGGGTGCATTTGATAAACCAAATGGCACCACTGTGACTTCATAATGACCATACCTTGGTTTGAAGGTGGTCTTGTTGATTTCTTCATCCTTTATCCTTACCTGGTGGTACCCTGACCCAAGATCTATTTTTGAAAATATCTTGGCATCCTTCAACTGATCAAAGAGATCATCGATCATTGGCAAGGGATACTTGTTCTTAATAATCACTTTATTCAACTGTCTGAAATCGATGCAAAATATCAATGTCCCATATTTCTTTTTCATGAACAGGACCAGGGCAACCCAAGGTGATACACTTGGGTGTATATACCCCTTCTTCAGAATCTCTTCAAGCTGCAATTGCAATTCTTTCAGCTCTGGTGTACTCATTATGTAAGGAGTTTTTGACATCAGAGTTGCTCCAGGCATCAGGTTTATAGAGAAATCAATATCTCTCTTCGAGGGTAGTCCAGGTACCTCCTAGAATACATATTCAAAATATGTTAATATTGCATGGCCTTCAATATTTGACACCTTATCCTTATGTGCTTCTTCCATATGAGCTGCAAATATTCGGCAGCCCTTCCTGTAGCCCTTCTTCAACTGCATTGCTGAGATTTCTCTGACAGTAACTTCCCTTGGGATTCAATGTACTTTCCTTGGGTTTCCTTCCTCATCCAGGCAAGTGAATGCCTTGTTACGAAAGTCTAATATGGCATGGTGTTGGGCCAACCAATCCATCCCAATTATACATTCATAGGAACCTAAAGGTAAGATGTTCAATTCAACCCTTGTGATAAATCCATTCTTTTCCACTGGATAGGAATTAACTAACTCAACAACCTTTCTTTTGGCTCTTATATCCAGCTACACTAACCAATATTTTCCATGATTGCTTCTTGGAAAATGTAAACTTTCCACCATTCTAGGATCTATATAACTATGACTATCTACTGAATTAATTAAAATAGTAATGGTTTGGTTGTTGATCATAACTTCGACTTCAATCACGTGTGATTGAAACTCAACTTGCTTGTTGTCTAGGGCTGCATAGATCCTTGGTATTCTACTACCCATGTCCTCCATTGTTTTTTCCTATTGAACATTGTGGACAACTATCACTTTGTCATTTATGTGGGGGAAATCTCTGTACCTATGATTTCCTTTACAACCCCAACATTCCATAGGTGGCTGTCTTGGCATTTTCCCACCTACTTTAGCCTTCCTGGGATCTCTAAAACTTAGCTGTCCTTGAGGGCTATTTCTGAAAAATGATGGCTTAGTTCCCTTCTTCCTCTTATCCATCTTGAATTTCTTCTTGTCTTCCCAGGCCTTTCAGAGAGTGGGATTTTCTCTTTGTTGCTCATATAAGATTTTTTCTCTCCTTATAGTTTCTTTCATAGTTTTAGGATCATCATACTGGATCCTGTCACTGATGGAAGGTGGAAATTGTAACATCCCCCAACCACCCATAGGCCGGGGAATTCCACTCCAGAGAAATCTCTCATGCTCTAACGCCCATTGGTAACATCCCTAGCCTTAAACAAGCCGGACCATTCTACTCTATGGAAAGCTTTCATTCTCTTACTACAAAACATATGGTAACATACCCATTAATCAAATGAGCTATGCCACATAAATTTTCTCTTCAAAATGCATGCAACTTAAACATATACATACAACACTCTTGCGGAAGATTTACATATAAACATAAAAAAAAATTACATTCTGTAATATATGAATTTATACTGAAATAACAGTAACCGCAGATATGCAACATATACAGGGAAATACCCATAACATACAGGAAATTATAATCACATATATGATAACCTGTAATAGAATCATGTAATTAACAATGCAACGTATAATTTTATCATATGATTGGTACTTATCTTGGAAATATTGTCACCAAATGCATACAGACCATCCATGAACCTCCCAGCCTTAGACTACACTGTTCATCACTCTCCACAGTGAGTCACCCCCAAGTTGGGACTAAACTCCACCCGGGTAAAGGATTCTTAACCAGGCTAAGGCTCGTGGACAACAAGAAAGACTCTGTCTTAGGTGCTCACTCAACTAACAACCTACAACCTCTCATTCCCCACATGCCTGTCCCGCCCAAGGAAGTGTGTCCCTTATATGCTCAACAGTCCCTCGGCTGCCCCACTTCCCTTCCAGGGCTTCAACAATAGGCTAGACCGGAAGTATAAGAGAACTGTAGCTACAATTTAACACCTTTTGGAATCAATCCCCAACAATTCTCTCACTCAGAGAATTGCTCATGGGCCTAACAACCTGCTTCTTCAATCCTGCTCCAAGATAACCAGGTACACCAACCGGAAGAGGCTATGGGAACAGGCTCATATATGTTGAAATGGATGTCTCAAGGATAACAGACTGCGTGAGTGAAAATGGTCATGGAATCATTGACTGGATAACTGAGTGATCGAAGGAATCATCGTGAAATTGATTGTGAAAGTGTGATGGTGAGAATGATGGTCAAGTTGTTGGTAAGAATCCTCGTTGTTATCAGGTAAATTAGTGAATGTAGACATAGACTAATCCCCCTAGATCCACCTAGATCTAGAACAAAACATGACAGGACATGGCGCTTTCCCTAGGCTCTAATCATCGAATTTACTACCAAACAAAATACGAGAGACATACCTTTAAGTGTTGCTTCCTTATGTCTTTGTTATTCCTTCTTGGCTTTGGTTCTCTTGTGATATTGATTCTACAGTGGGACACAAACCAACCAAAGTGAAAGTAGTAAAGTATATTCAATGACAACCTATGCATATGATCAAGGAATTATGAAATAAAGTGCTAATGATTTTATGGGAAAGAAACATGCCACTGTATTATATAATGTGGAAGAAAGATACAACCAGATGCCTTGATGTCGTCAAGTTCCTTCCAACAGTTCCTTTCTTCCCACACACTTCTGATCCAAGAATTATGAGACTATAGATCTGACATTTATCTTGACAAAAGAAAAGCTCAAAGACACTCTAACCAAGCTAATAATTCCAAGCCAAATCCAACTAACTTACTCCATGAGAGCTCCTCTCCTTTTATAAGTTGAAGAGAATAAGGTGAGGAGGTTAGGATGATCCCACTAAATCATGAAAGCGAGTAAGATCCAAACCATTCAGAGGCCACCTCACCATAGAATCTTATCCTTCTAGAACCATCGAGAAAATGCTTATTTTTCCCACGTACGAAGGCCACCGCGACCTGGCTATAGTGCAACCTGCGGAAATTTCGTGCCCTAGATATAGTGCAGCCTGTGGAAATCAGGCATTTCCGCACCCTAACTATGGTGCAGCCCATGAAAATCCTCTAAAATAGGGATTTTACAGAGGAAAACACAACTTCTTCTCTCAGGGAAAGTTCTTCTCCCTTCTATCTTCAGGAATTCATGCCACTGACCCCTTTGAAGGCAACATATAGGTTTACATCATTAACGATCATGAGGGTGACAAAAATAATGTGTAATAGAGATACCCCCAAAGTATGAAGTTAGAACAGAGTGATAGTTGATATACTTTGTCGAGTGTGTGTAGGGAACAAGGAATAGTCGGTCGAAAACCTGCCAACAAATAAGGAAATGCAGTACAATAATATATATCATCACTGAGGTAGGCATTCCCATACTCAGAATACAAATGACTTAAAGTATAAATTGTGACATGAAAAGATCCATGTCAAGTAATACAGGTCATGGCCACCAAACATACACTGTGGATCCATGCCATTATAACTCAAATCTGAACATAGCCACCAAAAATACATTGTGGATCTATGTGTTAAAGACTCAAATTTGAACATAGCCATGAGACATATAATGTGGATCTATGCAACAGTACAAACTGAATATACTCCTACGCAACCTGAATCTGTAAGAAAAGATTCAGGGTATTCATCTCCACCACTCTATAGTACGAATCTAGCCATTTGATTATAGGTGCTAAAGTCGAACATGGTAGAAACCACTTGATTATCATTCATTAGTGTATACCATTAACAAGTGCAAGGGAAATCACCATTAATGTCAATGACTCCCAAGGTACACTAGTACAATCCAACAAATGTGAATTAATGAGCTGAAGTCGAACACTTGGTGGAATCTCCTGATTAGGGGTCAATAATGAAAATCCACTGTCGAAAGCGAGGAAACCTTCCCTTGAGGCATGCAAGTTCCAAGGTACCACTTAGTTTCTAATTTTAATTCCTGGATAATGAGTTGAAGTCGATATGAAAAGACTCGTCACATGAAGGCCTTAATGTATCCTCCATCAATGACACGAAACGGGTAACACGATTTGAAGTAGATAAGAGTAAGAAGTGATTCAGGACTGACTCAGGGATGGCTGACACAATAGAAGGCTTAAGGACTGCAGAAATGGCTGACACAATAGAAGGATTTTCGGGTTAAACTTCTCTTTGAACATATTGACGACACAAAATTTGTCTTGGAAAATACTGACTCAACAACAGGGATCACAGACCAATTTGTAATCTTATAAAGGAGTATGATCAAGAGACAAGCAGATTTTCCAACCTAGACACAAAGCGAGTGAAAGGGTATCATGTTCAAAAGTGACTCTTCCATATAATATAGGTTTAGACACATTTCTTTCCCAATTTTCCCCCACCATTTTTGGCGAGTAGCTCTTTATTTTTACACAATCTTGAGGAGGATAACATATGCTTGTAAATGTAAGCTCATCCTTCGGACGAGTCCCTCGAAGTATGTTTAACGAACCCTAAGCAGGAGTGGTTCGGTCCCATATGGGCCTTTCGATGTTTGTTTAATGAGTCCAACAAAGGAAAACTCAGGGGTTTTTCGTGTTTATAGAGTCGAAACAACACTTAAAGAGAACTCTCTCAGTTCCTTTTTCGTAAGTTAGTCTAATGAGACCGAAAAAGAGATAAACTATCGCTCAATAGATGTTTTCTTCAAATAATTTTACGAGCGTGAAAAAAACAAGGTCGCTCAACAATCTTTTCATATTTAGAGAGTCTGAAAAGAGCTTAAAGGGAACTCCAGGGGGTTCCTTTTTCATATAACCTTTGCGAGTCCGAAAAAGTGATAAAAGTATACTCAGTTACATTCTCATTTATTTACGAGCATGGGAAAGAACAAAGACTAAGCTCGGTAAATATTCTCATGTATTTACGAGCATGGGAAAAAACAAAGACTAAGATTGGGATTGTTTTCATTTTTTATGCCATCTTTAAAACAAAAAAAAACTATGCTGGCGATAGATTTTATTTTTACACAAGCTTAAAAACTAAACAAAAATATGCTTGGGCCTAGTTTCATTTTTACACAAGCTTGAACCAAAGGAAACTATGCTTGAGGTAGGTAGTTTCATTTTTACACAAGCTTGAACCATAGAAAAATATGTTTGAACTTCCCAACACATAAACCCAAGGATGGTTGGTACTTAGCCCCCAGCTTAAGAAACTAGTGGCTCTAACTTAAGCATGAAGTCCAGAAGCTGGAAGAAAATGCCCCCCAAGCTTCCTTTCATCCCACTACGAAGGACTTGACTCAAACAGAGAGGGGGAACAATATGTTTCATTTTTGAATGAGCTTGACACAAGAACGAGAACTATGCTCGTGACACAGGAACGAGAACTATGCTCGAGAATCCAGGTTCAATCCCCAAACATTTGTTTCATTTTTTAATGAGCTTGATATGGAAATGAGAACTACGCTCATAACCTCTAGTTCATTTTTTAACAAGGTTGCCACAGAGACACAAAAAACTATCCTCATAATTGGTTTCATTTTATAACGATCTTGAAATCAGAAAACAATGCTCAAAGCTGGTTTCATTTTTTAACGAGCTTGAAATTAGAAAATCATGCTTGAAGCTGGTTTCATTTTTTAACAAGATTGAAATCAGGAAAGCATGCTCAAAGCTGGTTTCATTTTTTAATGAGCTTGAAATCAGAAAAGCATGCTCAAAGCTGGTTTCATTTTTTAACGAGCTTGAAATCAAAAAATCATGCTCAAAGCTGGTTTCATTTTTTAATGAGCTTGAAATTAGAAAATCATGCTCAAAGCTGGTTTCATTTTTTAACGATCTTGAAATCAAAAAATCATGCTCAAAGATGGTTTCATTTTTTAATGATCTTGAAATCAGAAAATCATGCTCAACTCAATTCTTGATCACGACTTCCAAGAGGACAACGCTTTGGAAGGACACCATGTCAAGGGGCAAAACTCGGTCATGGCTTCCAAGAGATCTTCATTTGATGAAAGAAAAACACTCTGGAAGGAACACATGTCGAGGGTCGCAAGAGGGGTAAGGAGGTTAGGCTCCAATATCCCTATCGAAGAGGTCACCATGTCAACTAAAGGATCTAAGTCATTGTCATCAGTAGTTGAAGGCATGGGAGACAACGCCACATAATTTACTTGTGGTAGGGGTGATACTGTCAGCATATAAGAACCACTTAGGGAGGTAATCCAGTCAGGACCGATGAATGAAAGTTGATCAATAGTCACCATTCTTCCATCGTGAGGGAAAGATATCACACGAAAAAGAGTGGACACAATAGCTTTCATGGCATAGACATAATCTTGTCCAAGGAGTAAAATGAAATCCAAGGAGTCTTGGAATAACATGACATCAATAAAGACATTTTTCCCTCCCAAAGTTATAGGAAACTAAGGAAGGATCCCTAAAGGTTGACTGGTTCTTCTGTTAAAAGATAACATATTCTGTGTAACTGGGGCAAGCCGAGGACAACCCAAATCTTGCCAACAAAAAGAGGACAAAATACTAATGGACACACCTTCATCTATTAATGTTTGAGGAACATCCTGACCACAAACCTATACTGTAATCTGGAAAGGAATGTGAGAGTGAAGACGAGGTCCAGTTAGCACACCTCAATTAAAAATTATGGTCTCATTACTTGGAGGGGGTTCCACGAGAGAAGGAGGAATACCCCCCGTCATGGTAGAGTCTGTATCAACGAGAAAAACGTGGGCAGTATTGGGTTTACTCTCAAGTGGGAGAGTAGGATCGACCAATGACGATATTAGATCGACCACTTGGGTTGCATTCTCCAAGGGGAGAATGGGGTCGACACTTGGAAAAGGATCGATCGCTTGGGTTTCACTCTCTAACAAGAGAGTGGGATCAGATCGACCGCTTGGTCTACTGGTTCAACCAAGGACGTGACCAAATTGACCACTTGATCAATCAGACTGACTAATGAGGGAACCAGATTGATCATTCCATCAACTACAGGTGGGTTGAGAGAAATCTTTTGATAAGCATCTGGAAGTTGAGGCTGTGAAACAGTCATGTCTTCCAGGAATTTTGAGGCTTCTTCCATATGAGGGAAAAGATGAGTTAGATGACACCCTTTGCATAACATACACAAGAACTTGGCTCTACTTTTCTTCTTCCCAACTATATCATGACTGTCGATGGGAAGTCATCAACATGTTGTTTAGAGGCTAACGACATGGGTTGGTAAGGGTGTGTAGACCATGCTTCTAGAACCTGGGATAGACTAGGGAAATCCTTAAGAAGATGGCTATCCTTACAAATCCTGCAAGGGTACTTGGGCTTACGGGTTGTTTGGGTGATCTTGACATCATCAACACTCCCAACATGATCAACAGTAATTGGTTGTTTTCCAACATGTCTAGAAGTGGTTGGAAGTTTGGATCCTTGCTTATTTTTCTTCTTCATATTCTTCCTTTTCTTCTTCTTCTTATTCACCGAGTTACTAGCTTGAGAGCTTTCACTCAGCGAAGAAGATGAAATGGAAGAAGACCTTGCAAGTGAACAAGGTGAAGAAGATGTTACTAGTGAAGACGGTGAAGGATCAACATGAGGTTAATGTTATTGGGGGGAATTTCTTACGACCAAAGCACTTACTGCATTTAGGATTACCTGAGTGGAAAACAACCACACCGACAATCCAATAGTGAGACCTGGAAGGCTCAAAGTAGTGATGTTAGGAGGACCAATGTTTCCATAATAAGGAAAAAAAAAAGGTTCCCCTGGAGCACGGGTTCCTTCATTGGTCATTTCAGGAACTGACGCCATCAAATAAAAATCCAATATAGAGTCCACTAGGGAAAACAAACAGCACACGCTAAAAATCTAGTAAGCAAGCAAGAAAATGAAACCTTCTCACAATGAACACACTAGTTGGTGATGAAATCCAACGTCATGGGAACAATGTAAGAAAGGGATGAGATAGAGTGGGTGGAAAAGTTACGTTGACGACCTACTTAATGGACTTATACCCTGGTGCAAGCTCCCACACATAAACATGGGTATACCCTCTAAGGAGCCCGAGTGAGTTTGGCCAATGTCGATTCCAGGTACCGTGAAGACTTGCCCCTCTACGGTCACCTTTTGTAAATACCCTAAAGAGATAGACCACTAAAGTTACCAATCACTATAGTGATGCCTGGGGAAACAGTCGACAGTTCGATCCATGTGCAAGGGTAGGGTATCTAGCCCAAAATCAATTTGAAAGGCTTCCACTCATCATTGAGGGTATACCTCTCAAGAGACCCCCATAATACGTGCAACCTCTACACCAAGACCAACAAAGAAGGGTGAGTAACTTTGCTAGTCTCAATGCGACCTCATGATTGACCCTTGTGTTAGAAGGGATTCCCAGGACAAAATGTAACAAGTGGATTTACTGATCCCTAACTCAAGATTCTACGTTTGTTTGTAGATTTGGAAAGTTATCTTTCACACCTATTCCAAATCCCTACAACTAATCTAATGTTGGTTTGCTACTAGAAAATATAACAATGTCTAATCAATTTTTGTAACCACTTGTTTTTTTAAGGCTGTTGTTACTCAAAAGGAAAATGGTGTGGACAATATGGTGTTTTGACCGACTCAAAAGTTATGCAAAGATATGAATATGAAATATTTTCATTTCGATGAAAGTTATGCTATGAGAAGGAGAAAACATTTATCATTCCCATATGCACAATGTCCCAAAATATACTAAACTCATCAATATCAACATTCTCAAGAAATGAGAAAAATAGACTGTACACCAATGCACAATTCATGGCCCCCCATTTTCAGAATTTAAGACCAAAAAAATTCCAAGAATCATGCAATTTTGCTACTTCAAATGCAAGGATGTCCCCAAACTAATATAAAGCAAGAAATAAAGTGTGTTTCAAATATAGCTAAAAGAAATAGAAACTCTCTATAAAACAAATCAACCCAAACAAATTTTCTCTTTTAACATGAATTGTTCAATAAAAAGAAGTGTTCTTTCACTAAACAATTCTAAAGAAAAAACAAATGCTTTGTAATTGAAAGATACTCAAAGGAAGAGGTCAAATATCTCAAAAGAAAACAAAGAAAAAAATGAGGCAAAGATGGCTGAAAGTAGATTCAAATTTTGTCAAGAAGACTGTAATCAGACCCAACAACTCACCCCATAACCATATCACAGATATGGACAAGGAAAACCACCAAATTTATTTTTTTTTCACAATTTACGCAGGCTGGAAGACTAGCACAGTGCGGAAATCACTGATTTCCGTGGGCCCGATATGGGTAGGGTGCAACATTTCCGCACTGGTCAAAATAGGTAGGGCGCGGAAATCCTAAGTCATCACACTGTCCCTCAAAGGTGGGTGCATAAATCAAACAAAAATGGAAAAAACTAAAAATTGAGAAGGTTTTCCAGTGAATTTTAACAGACAGAGAGTCAAGCTGGATCTTCCAATGACTCAGAAAACAGAAACCAAGAAATCAAAGAAAGAAAAGAAGGAAAACTAGGAAAACATTTTTTTCCCCCAGTGAGTCGCCAATTTTGTTATCCGGTAAATCAATGAATGCAAACATACACTAATCCCCCTAGATCCACCTAGATCTAGAAAAAAACACGACAGGACATGGCGCTTTCCCTAGGCTCTAATCATCGAATTTACTACCAAACAAAATACGAGAGACATACCTTTAAGTGTTGCTTCCTTATGTCTTTGTTATTCTTGCTTCACTCTGGTGCTCTTGTAATATTGATTCTGCAGTGGGACACAAACCAACCAAAGTGAAAGTAGTAAAGTATGTTCAATGACAACCTACGCATATGATCAAGGAATTATGCAATAAAATGCTAATGATTTTATGGGAAAGAATCATACCACTGTATTATATAATGTGGAAGAAAGATACAACTAGATGCCTTGATGTCGTCAAGTTCCTTCCAACAGTTCCTTGCTTCCCACACACTTCTGATCCAAGAATTCTAAGACTATAGATCTGACATCTATCTTGACAAAAGAAAAGCTCAGAGACACTCTAACCAAGCTAATAATTCCAAGCCAAATCCAACTAACTTTCTCCATGAGAGCTCCTCTCCTTTTATAAGTTGAAGAGGATAAGGTGAGGAGGTTAGGATGATCCCACTAAATCATGAAAGCGAGTAAGATTCAAACCATCGAGAAAATGCTTATTTTTCCCACGTATGAAGGCCGTCGCGACCTGGCTATAGTGCAGCCTATGGAAATTTTGTGCCCTAGTTATAGTGCAGCCTACATAAATCAGGCATTTCCGCACCCTAGCTATGGTTTAGCCCGCGGAAATCCTCTAAAATATGGTTTTTACAGAGGAAAACACAACTTCTTCTCTTAGGGAAAGTTCTTCTCCCTTCTATCTTCAGGAATTCAGGCCACTGACCCCTCTGAAGACAACAGATAGGTTTACATAATTAACGATCATGAGGGTGACAAAAATAATGTGTAGCACCCGTGAAAATTGACCAAAAGAGCTAAGTCCCCATGATATGAATGCATGTCCCCAACTTGACACTTGTCATATCGGAAGTTACTTTGGTCCTCTTGTCCCCAACTTTAGAACTTAGGATAAAATAATTATCCATATTTTATGCTTTAGGAAATATTAATATAATATTCCCTTTTGGCTTAAGCTCTCTAGCTTGGCCCTTTCCCTTGACCTTTGGCCCTCCCTTTCCCTAACTAGTGAAGTTCAATCCCTCATCTCTATTGTTACTGTGCGTGGTATCCGAGAATGTGCATACTACATCATTTTACTGCGGAGTTCATGCATGCACTATGCCATGGGAAGTGCATTACAAAATGATTTCAAAACAGCTCACCAGCTTAAGTACACTTATATTACATTTACAATTGGGTTCAACCAAGGGATATTACAATCCACTCCCCTTATTTATGCACTGACCTCAGTGCATCATACACCCATATACAACAGAGTTTTCAAAAATATTCAAAAATATGCGGGTATTATGTCCGCATTGCATCCTCATGCTCCCAAGCAGCATCCTCGGGACCGTACCAGGTCCATTGAAACTTTACAAGCCCTATGGCTTAGTTCTAGAGCTGCTTGACTTTCTGGTCCAAAATGTGCACTGGATGCACTTGAAAAATGCCTTCTTGCTCCACCTAAATCACATTCCAATCAATAACATGATTAGCATAAGGTATATATTTATTTAGCAATGATACATGGAAGACATTATTAACAGACATAGATGCAGGCAATGCAATCATATAAGCAACTAGACCAATCCTCTCTAGGATTTCAAATGGCCCACAAAATCTGGCTGCCAACTTGGCGCAGCTTCCCAGCTTCAGGGAACTCCTGTTAGCTTTCACTTTCAGGAAAACATGATCACCCACTTTGAATTCTATGTGGTTTATGTTCTTATCGGCATAACTTTTATGTCTATCTTGGGAAGCTTTTAAATTCTGCTTAATTTTTATCATTGGGTCCTCCATATCCTTGACCAACTCTGGCCCAACTACTGTCCTATCAGTTGGATTATCCCAACTCACTGGAGTATTTCACTTTCTACCGTAAAGTGATTCAAATGGGCTCATCTTCAATGATGCCTGATACCCATTGTTGTAAGAGAATTCTACCAAGTGTAGGTAGTCTTCCCATTTCGATGGTTTGTCCATCACATACATTCTCAGTATATCTTCTATCACTCTGTTCACCCTCTCTGTCTATCCATCAGACTCAGGATGATAAGTTGTACTAAAGTTCAGATTCGTTCTGAATCCTTTGAACAATCCTTTCCAGAAATTCGAGGTGAATTTCGGGTCTCTGTCGGACACAATTGTTTTAGGAATTTTGTCCAATCGTGCCACTTCCTTCATAAAAATATCAGCGACATCTGCTGCCTTGTGAGTAGTTTTCAGTGGAATAAAATGGGAAGCTTTCATAAGCTTGTCCACCACCACCATGATTGAATCATGCAACTTGCCTGTTCTAGGAAATCCTGTAATAAAATCCATTTTCACCACTTCCCACTTCCATTCAAGGAATGGGTAAAGGTTGCAACAACCCTGTTGGGTACCTATTCTCAGCTTTAAATTTCTGTCATTCCATACATCTAGCGATGTATTCAACGATCTCTCTCTTGATACCTGACCAAAAGTAATGGCTCTTGATCGCTGCCATAGTTTTCTGATATCCAGGGTGCCCTGCATAAGGAACATTATGCATTTCATGCAAAATCATACATTTCAAGTCCTGGACATTTGGAACAAAATTTTTGTTCTTGTACAACAGTATTCCATCTATTCCCAAATTATAATTATCCACCTTTTGTGGCATCTTACCCTGTTGTAGCATTGCTACCAATTATCTGTATTGCAAATCTGCATTTTTTGCCTCCAGAATGTTTCTTTTAATATCATTCGGATACATGCTAATGGTTGTAGCATGTAATTCATGCACCTTTCTACTGAGTGCATCGACCACTTTATTCTCTTTCCCCTTGATATGCTTTATATCAAAGTCATATTTGCTTAGAAATTCTAACCATCTGCTTTGCCTAGCATTTAGATTTGGCTGATCAAATAAATATTTCAAACCATTGTGGTATGTTCTTAGCTCAAACCTCTTTCCCATGAGGTAGTGTCTCCATTCATGCACTATGGCTGCCAACTCCAAATCATGAGTGGCATAGTTTCTTTCATGATCCTTCAACTTCCTTGATTCATAACATATGAAAAAACTATTTTGACTGAAGACTCCACCAATTCCTTCATTACATGCATCGGTGCATACGATGAAGTCTTCATCTGGGTCTGCGATCCTTAATATTGGAGCACTTGTCAATAATTGTTTCGAGTGTTGGAAACTCTTCTCACAATCCAATGTCCACTGAAACTTCACTCCCTTTCTTTGCAAAGAAGTGATTGGGTGTGCAATCTTTGAGAATCCTTCAATAAATATTCTATAGTATCCTGCAAGACCCATTAATGATCTCACCTCTGTCACATTCTTCGGTGCTGACTATTCTCTAATGGCCTCTATCTTCTCAGGATCCACTACTATCCCATCCTTTGAAATGATATGCCCCAAATAATGAATTTGTTTCTGATAAAATGAGCACTTGCTCAATTTGGCATACAATTGATGATCCATTAATACTTGCAACACCATCCTCAAATGATGTTCATTCTCTTCCTTTGACTTGGAATATATAAAAATTTCATCCAAAAATACAATGACAAACTTTTCCAAATACTCTCAGAAAACACCATTCATTAAGCACATGAAAACAATTGGTGCATTTGACAACCCAAATGGCACCCCTGTGAACTCATAATGACCATACCTTGTCCTGAAGGTGGTATTTTTGATATCTTCTTCTTTAATCCTTACCTGATGGTATCCTGGTCTGAGATCTATCTTTGAAAATATCTTTGCATCCTTCAATTGATCGAAAAGGTCATCAATCCTTGGCAGAGGATACTTGTTCTTAACAGTCACTTTATTCAACTATATGAAGTCAATGCACAATATTAGTGTTCCATCTTTATTTCTCACAAACAAGACTGGGGCACCCCAAGGTGACACACTTGGGCGTATATGCCCCTTCTTCAGAAGTTCTTGAAGTTGCATTTGCAACTCCAATTCTGGTGTACTCTTTCTGTAAGGAGTCTTTGATACTGGCGCTGCTCCAAGCATTAAATTTATAGAGAAATCAATGTCTCTTCTTGGGGGTAGTCTGGGTACCTCCTTGAACACATCTTCAAAATCTTCCAGGACTACATAATCCTCCAAATTTGGCACCTTATCTCTAGGTGTCTCCGCCAAACGAGCTGCAATTTTTTGACACCGTTTTCTGTAACATTTCTTCAGCTGCAAAGCTGAAATTTATCTAATGGTTACTGCCCTGGGAATTCCCTGTACTTTCCTTAGTTTCCCTTCCTCATCTAGGCAAGTAAATGCTTTGTTGTGACAGTCTAGGAGAGTGTGATGTTGGTCCAACCAATCAATCCCAATTAGACAGTCATAGGAACCTAAAGGCAAGATGTTTAAATCTGCCTTGGTATTTAGTCCATTCATGTCTATGAGGCATGACTTAACCATCTCATTAACTTTTCTTTTGGCTCCTGTAGCCAGCTGCACCAACCAGGATTTCCCATTCTTGCTTCTTGGTAATTGAAAACTTTCCACCATATTAGGGTCTATATAACTATGAATATCTCCTTAATCAATTAAAATAGCAATGGTTTGGTTGTTGATCATACCTTCCACTTCAATCATGTGGGACTAATACTCTGCTTGCTTGTTTTCCATGACTGCATAAATACTTGGCACATATATGCCCATGTCCTCCATTGTTTCAACTTGTTGTACATTGTGAATAACCCTACCTTTTCACCTCTGTGAGGACAATCTCTGAACCTATGGTCTCCTTTACAACCCCAACATTGCATAGGTGGATGCCTTGGACCTTGACTCCCCGTGTCAATTGTTCTAGGTTCTTTAGGTGTTTTTTTTCCTTATGGATTATTTCTGAAGAATGGTGGCTTAGCTCCCTTCTTCCTCTGATCCATATTGAATTTCTTATTGTCTTCCCAAACCTTTTGGAAAGCTAGTCTTGCTTTCTGTTGATCATATAGGCATTTAGCTCACCTTATGGTCTCTTCTAATGTCTTGGGATCATCATACTATATTTTTTCACTGATGAATGATGGCAATCCACTCAAATACCTTTGAATTTTGACTGTCACATCCTTGATGAAAGAGACATGCTTTAGCAATTCTAGAAACCTTCTCTCATATTCATCTATGGTCATACTTCCAAGCTTGAGTTCAAAGAACTCTTTCATTTTCTTGTCATAGTATCTCTTAGTCAAGTACTTCTTCTCAAAATACTTCTTGAATTCCCTCCAAGTAACACTTTTCTCTTCAATGTGTTTCACTTGCACAAGTTTATCCCACCACATGGAGGCCTCTCCTTTGAGTTGATAGATAGAAATTCTACCTTCTGCATGAGAAGAATAATTATGCAATTGAAAATATTTTCTCATGCCCAACAACCATGTTTCTTCATCTTCATCCTTCTTGTGCTCACCATCAAATGTAGGAGGTTTGATTTTGTTCATTTCTCCTTGCAACTCATCCACCCCAGACCTCTTATACCTTCTGAAAGGGGATAGACTTGAGTTGTTGCCTTCTCTCTTATTGGAATGCCCTGGGGAATGATGGTGATGTCTACTAAAACTTCTTTCTTTTATTTTCTCATCTGAAGGCTTGTGACTTCTATATTTGCTTGAGCCACTCTCCTTAACCAATTTATTTTCTATTATGTTCAAGCCCTCCAATAACTTCATGTTGAAGTCATCCTGTTGCTCTTTGTCTCTCATAACCCTTTCATTATCATCTTTATGGCTTTGGACATCCTTCTGCAAATTCTTAATGGTCTCATCCATATTCATGTTTTCATTCCTTTCTTATCCATGTTCGTTGGAGTTCGTTCCTTCAATGCCCAAATGGACATCCACCCCTTTGCTCTCATCTTGCTGACTGTAATTCCCCTATGTTTCTTCCATTCCTATGGACTCCACATTGGTCTGGTTTGATCTAGTTGTTGTTAATTCTAAAAAACATCCAACCATTGAAACTTATCAGGCTAACAATTCAATAATTCATGAAAAATATGAACCATTTTGGTTCAACATATACAGCAGAATTATCTCTCCTTATTTTCTTGTGTTATCACCATGACAATTCTAGATGAGACCCAAGTCTTGAAAATATAGATGTATGGTTCCTTCAGAGATACATCTGTGCAAGAAAGTGGTTTTTCGAAACCACTTTCGCCAAGACGTGGTATCACATGTTTCAAGATGTCAAATCCATCACTCGTGGAGCGGGCAATGGCTAGTCAGATCACCCCGTTTCACTCGTTTGGTACTTTGCAACCATGTGACGTCAGTTGAATGCCGCCATGTAATGAACTCAAAAGCTAATAATTCAAAATGGATTATCCGAGCATGGAAACCTAATGCTCTTGTACGTAATCCGTCTACGCTTCATAATTGGAATTCTATAACTACCAATCCTCAAGTATGAAGGTATCTGCATATCCATAACTGAAGTAATCTCCAAATTGCTTGACTTTATTCTCTTTGTTAAAGCATTTCGGTATCCACAACCTGAGATACATGGACAAGGCTAAATCCAGTGAGACTGGTTATTCGGGAAACATGCTAGACCTTCCTGCGAATAAGGAGGAAAGGGTCCTTGCGCACATTCTAGCGACTAAATTCCACACAGAGTCATCTATAGACTCGCAGTTGGAAGTCAAGTTGAATCCCACTATGAAGGATTTAGTCATCAACAGGCCAGCTGCTAAGAAGAAAAGGAGAAAGGGACAGAAGAAGGATGAATCCACGGCTGAAACGGCCGAAAGTGTTGGAGAGAATCAACCGGTTTAGTTAGATTCTTTAAAAGAGGAGATCGCTAAGCTGAAGTGAGTTTTCAACTAAAATTAAGTATGTTTCAGCGAATTTTGAGCAGCTGATAGCGAAGTTAAGGAGCACCAGAGATGATAGGCCTGTTCTTAAATGGTCCTTTTTACAACAGGATAACTGCTATCATCCCCCTTTTGTAATTTTGTGATTAATATGCTTATATAAATACAGAAGCAGATTTTGGACTTTTTATTACAAAATTCTATTTGGTGGTGTTATGAATCTTGTTTTCTTTTATAGTATGCTTTTCTTGTAAGCTGATATTTCAGTTTCATCCGTCTGAATCGGAGGAATATAAAACTCAGAATTCCTTTTAATTAATACTTCGATGTGTTTGTGTGTTTCTTTTTCTTCTAATATTATGCAAATTAAACTCAGAATCATCGCCTTCAAAGCAAATTCACGTGCCCTAAACGTCGACCTGTACATCCATATTTATCTTGCATAGCAACATCATAAGGTAAAATTCCGTGCACCTATATCCACTATGCATTTCTTCTTCGTCGCGCCGACAACTTGCGCGCACTACTTTTGCATTGTGCGCCAATATCCACTGCGCACTATTTTGGTATCGTGCACCAATACTCCACATGCATTTCACCCTATGCATTGCACCATGTCAAAGTTCAATATGTTCCATCGTGCATAATTATCTGCACACACTATTGAATACACTGTCGCGAGACAACTTATACTCATATTATGCACGTACCAACAAAACTCCTATGTGTTATGCAATACTTGTGCACCCCCATGTGCACATTATTATGTGTGTTCTCACCGCACAAGGCTAAATTCAGTGCGTGCATCTGCACATAATAATCTTCAGCACGGCACCACAATTTACCACGCACACTTGCATGCCAACGTTTTCCGTGCGGTGCCAAAATTTACCGCGCGCGCTTGCACGCCAACATTTTCCATGGATGCTTTGTGACTTGAATTTTGGTCACTTCGAAGTTACTCTTCTATGAATATTCGCTTCAACTGAACCCCTCTAGCCCATCTAGGCTCAGTGTTGAAACTGAAGCTCTGATACCAATTTGTAATGTCCCCTCGCCACCCGCAGGCTGGGGATGCCACTCCAAATAAATCTCTCATGCTCTGACACCAATTGGTAACATCCCCAGCCTTAAACAGGCTGGGCCATGCTACTCTAGGGAACACTTTCGTTCTCTTACTACGAAACATACGGTAACATACTCAGTAATCAACTGAGCTATGCCACATAAATTTTCTCTTCAAACTGCATGCAACTTAAACATATGTACATACAACACTCTTGCGGAAGCTTTACATATAAACATAAACAAACAATTACATTATGTAATATACAACTTTATACTGAAATAATAGTAACCACATATATGTAGCATATACAGGGAAATACCCATAACATACAGGAAATTATAATCACATATATAACCCGTAACATAAGCACGTAATTAACAATGCAACATATAATTTTATCATACGATTGGTACTTATCTTGGAAATATTTCTACCAACTGTGTACAGACCGTCCACGAACCTCCCAGCCTTAGACTACATTGTTCATCACTCTCAACAGTGAGTCACCCCCGAGCTGGGACTGAACTCCACTCGGATAAAGGGTTCCTAACCAGGCTAAGGCTCATGGAAAACAGGAAAGACTCCATCTCAGGTGCTCACTCAACTAACAACCTACAACCTCTCATTCCCCACATGCCTATCCCACCCAAGGAAGTGTTCCCCTTATTTGTTCAATAGTCCCTCAGTTTCCCCACTTCCCTTCTAGGGCTTCAACAACATGTTGGACCGGAATTCTCAGAGGACTGTAGTTGCAGTTTAGCACCTTCGGGAATCAATCCCCAGCAATTATCTGACTTGGAGAATTTCTCATGGGCCTGACAACCCGCTCCAAGCTAACCAGGTACACCAACCGAAAGAATCTATGGGAACATGCTCAAATATGGTGAAATGGATGTCTCAAGGATAACGGACTGTGTGAGTGAAAATGGTCATGGAATCATTGACTGGATAACTGAGTGATGGAAGGAATCATCGTGAAACTGATCGTGAAAGTGTCATGGTGAGAATGATGGTCAAGCTGCTGGTAAGAATCCCCGTGAAAAGTGACCAAAAGGGCTAAGTCCCCATGATATGAATACATGTCCCCAACTTGACACTTTTCATATCAGAAGTTACTTTGGTCCACTTGTCCCTAACTTTAGAACTTAGGATAAAATAATTACCAATATTTTATGCTTTAGGGAATATTAATATAATATTCCCTTTTGGCTTAAGCTATCTAGCTGAGCCCTTTCCCTTGAATTTTGGCCCTCCCTTTCCCTAACTAGTGAAGTTCAGTCCCCCATCTCTTTTATCATGGTCGGTTTATGCGCAACGATGTATTTTATATTAATCACGAGACATGTACAAAATAGGCACAATGGCCTTTAACATCTAGGCACTCCGGCCTAATACCAAAACATAAGCATCCTAGCTTATAATAACTGGCTCACCAGCCTATAACACATATCATATACACGAGGCTCGATGTCCTCCATACTACATGCGGTATCCAGGAATGTGCAAACTACATCATTTTACTAAGCAGTTCATGCGTGCACTATGCCATGGGAAGTGCATTACAAAATGATGTCAAAACAACTCACCAGCTTAAGTACACTTATATTACATTTACAATTGGGTTTGGACGAGGGATATTAAAGAAATCCACTTAGATACCTTTGAATTTTAACAGTCTCATCTTTGATGAAAGGAACATACTTCAACAATTCCAAAAACCTTTGTTCATATTCATCAATGGTCATGCTACCCAACTTTAGTTCAAAGAACTGTTTCATCTTTCTGTCATAGTATCTCTTAGTCAAGTATTTATTTTCGAAATACTTCTTGAATTCCTTCCAAGTAACATTTTTCTCTTTAATGTGTTGCACCTGTACAAGTTGATCCCACCACATGGATGTCTTTCCTTTCAATTGATACATTGCAATTCTTCCTTCTACTTGAGAGGAATAATTCTGCATTTGGAAATATTTCCTCATGCCAAGGAGCCATGTCTCTGCATATTCGTCCTTCCAGTTCTCTCCATCAAACGTAGGAAATTTAATCTTGTTCATTTTACCCTTCAGTTCATACACTCCATATATCCTATGCTTTCTGGTAGGAGATGGGATTTAACTACTATGTTCCCTTCTCTTGGATTGCTCATGTGAGTGATGATGGTGTCTGACAACACTCCTTGATCTCCTCTTCTCGTCAAGGAACCTGTGACTTCCTGATTTACTGGAGTTACTCCCCTTATACAATTTCTTTTCTATCCTTTCCAGACTCTGTATCAACATTATGTTGAATTCTCCCTATTGATCTCTGGCTTTCATGAGATTCTTGTTATCTGCTCGGTGAGTCTAGACATATTTTTGCAATCTTTCAATGATTTTCATCATGTTTCCCTCCTTATCTATCTATTCTCCTTGTCCATTGGAGTTTGATCCTTCAACTCCCAAATGGACATCCAGTCCTCTAGCTTCAATCTTTGAAATGGAAGCATTCTATGCCTCCTCCATTTATGTTTGGTGTTGACAATCCTTAACTCTGCAAACACAATGTGCAGTCAACCAAAATTTGTTAGGCCATCAGTCCTTAACAATCTCCACAGTATTCATAAACCAATATGATTCAAAGAAAAATTTAAAATTCCATTTTTTGCGATTCTCGATCAATCAATAATCCTCGTAGATATTTTCTTTCTGAGTTATGCTCTATTCTGCAATAATTTTCAGGCACTATCCCCTTCCTCTTATCCCACAACCCATGTGACCACAGGTCGTGTCCAAGCGCTAGATCGATATGTGCTTACTCGAGACCTCAGGCCTCTGGCTTCAGAAGTTTTCAAAGAACATCTCACAATATTTTCGAGTTCCAAATTAATGATCTCGCGAAGTAGGGTGGATCAACAGTTCACAACTACCAAACATCTAACGGTTGACACCCACTATGGAATTTCAGGCATCTGAGCTTTAGGACTTCGGAGCTTCGGGAATTCGGGCTTCGAAAGTTTGTGCATCAACACACCTCACTTCTCTCGAACCGTTAATATTCGAACACATCGATGTCAACCCTGGTGATGTCATTACATCTCGTCACCTTAGGGTTATGAAACTTTTTAAATTTCCTCCTTTCATTCCCTTATGAACCATTTTTTCAGAGTGTCAAGTCTCCAGACTTCACAACTGGTGCCATGCGTCCACTAGACCCACAACTTATGTACTTGAACTAAGATACCGAATAGTCACATCACTTAATGCCTTTCAAATTGTGGGGGCATGCATTGGCAATTTAGAGTAACCAGCCTTTTGTCCCACAATTCCTCTAATGCTGACACGTAACCCCCTAGTAAAACCATGGTTTGGATTGCGGGATTGCCTTGGGAAATTAACTCTCGTGCAACTTGGGTCCCCGCAATGTCCCCTGGTCGTCGATCTTGATGTATCTTGATCAACGCCAGTATGGGTCCATCGACCTTTATCTATGTCATGTAACCTCAGGGCCCACATAGTACAACTGACAACATTCTAGGTGGGGGAACGTGGAAGATATAGGAGAGGTCCACGTCACCTCCAGGTGACGTCATCATGACTCACCACTTGGGCTCTTCGGGGCTTCGAAGCTTCGAGATTTCTCTGTTTTGCATATCGTGCCATAACTTCCACCCTTGGCTTGATCCAATGGTCGAGCTCTTCTCCTAGATCTACAATGTAGATCTTCTTCAGGGACTTCAGGCTTTGGGATTTTCAACCTCTCCAAACTCATTTTCTCCCAAAGTGATTCCACCCGAATTCCACGAATTTCCGCCACCTATCCTCTCTCTCAGATCGACGACACAGACATACTACGTTACTTTGCAGATTTCCAAAGTAACTCATGGATAACCACCTCGCAACGTTCCTAGGTCTCACGGTCGGGAATTGTCCTCGTTCTCTAGAACAGATCCTATGGGCCACATTACTCTATAGCCCAATACCATGTCTGTTGTGGTTTTATAATATTGCTACACCTCATGAGCTTCGTAACATGACCAAGGTAACCTCTTGGCACTCGGGAATGTTCTGAGGTTTGAAATTGGTTCCTCTTGACACAATTTCCACCTGAAACCTTGTTATGAACTTGAATTTTGTCCATTTTGACAACAATTGTTTTCTGAAACTTTTGCTTCAACTTCCACTGACATGTCCCATCTAGGATCATTGTTGAAACCTTGTCTCTAATACCATCTTGTAATGTCCTCGACCATCGACCCCTGCCATGTAACATTACCCACATACCTTGTATTCTACAATTAGCTCTGATACCAATTTGTAATGTCCCTGACCATCAATAGGTCGGGCATCACCACTGCGGAAAATACATACATACATACATACATACATACATACATACATACATACAT
>SNQJ01S0107705.1:8979-37995 GCA_010110895.2 Picea sitchensis | reverse complement strand
AATCCTTTGTTTGTACCATGGAAGACATACTCAAAGGAGGAACTTCAACACATGTGAGTCACCACGGGGACAAGAAGGAGGACCTTTGTGTCATCCTAAGGCAAGTTTGGCATGTCTAGTAGTACACATATCAAAGTATACGAATCAATATCCAAGGATATAGTTTGTATGAAGTGCAAATTGCATATAATACACAGGTAATGCCTCATAAATCATATTTGTCTCACAATTATTATCTATGTGAGATTATTTACAACACACACTTCACAAGGAAGGAAATTATTAACGTGAGCTGAAATCACTTCAAAGGGATATACCACTATCATAAGATAGCTTGTAATTCCAAGACATCATATAGATAACCACCACAAGCTAAATAATACCTGCAAAACATGACATCACAATTTTTTGACAATGTTAATATGAAATTAAGAGAGGATGTTATCCCCCGGATGGGGTGACATCCAACAACCATGTCCACCATGATAGTTTGCACGTCACCCACCCCCTCTCTCCTAGGGTGGTGACCCAACGACAAGCATTCAAACCACCTGCAACAACACCTGCTACTGCACCTGAAATCGTCCTCCCTCCTGTATGAAATTCGTGTGGATTTTATGGCTCCTCAAGCTCTCTCACAGGTTAACCTTGTTACGCATCCTCTATTGATGCACCATTTCGATTTCTTCTCTGCCCCGTGAGCTCCTCTCATGGTGCCTGCTCTTCCTCCCAAGACTATTCTCCTCCCTTGCTCTGAGTTTCAAACTCCTTCCTTACACACCTTCTGCATTTCCTCTCTTCCTCGGTGCGACTCACCTTGCGCTCATTTCATGCCTAGAATTCGAGGATGCTCGATCCGAGCAAGTGCACATTACTCAGAGAGTGGTCGACCTTCTTCCATTCCTCATCCCTACTGCACTCATCCCTGCCACAATAACATGGCCCAACAATCTCCCCAATCCATCGACGAAGACACAGACCGTAAGCTACTCGAAGCTCCACTGTTGAATTTCACCACTGGTTTGTTTCCCCCCAATACAGACGCTACTTCTAGTTTCGCCCCCACCCCTTGTCTCTTCCTAGTTTCACTGATGTTCAGAGAGAAACAATTCAGGCTCTACTCAAGGACAATGCAGAAATGAAATTCTGCGAAGAGATGATGGAAAAGTGACTAGACTGGCTTCTGGATTATGAAGCTCAAGACCCTTCTCAATGTCACACCACATAGGAGCTTATTTAGGCAATGATGGAGCCGAAATGGTTGGATGAGTCAGAGCATGCTTTCCCACATAGCTACATAAGCAAGTAATTCTCATGGTTTGTTATTTTTTGTTTCTCATAGCCTCTATCTGGCCTATCAAGCCACAACACTATCTTTCTTGTTTAAGAAATAGGCTTAGCTTAGATATTTTGAATATGCATCAAACCAGACTGTTAGATAATAGTAGCATTTGCAAAATACTATGGAACTTTTATCTCTAGTGGTGGTGTTGGTTTCCTTTCATGGAAGCCTTAGCACCGATCTCTCAAACCTTATATGTAAATTCCGATTTTGAAAGGTAATACAATTTGAGCTTACAAAAAAGAGAGAGAGCATGATATCACATCAATTTAGAGACTTGCACTCAAAGTTGATGATATGCCAACAACCATTATTTAACTATTCTTGGGAAATTGGTTAAGCTTTGAGGAAAAAGGGTTGATCTAAAAAGGATTAAGCAAAGCCAAACAAAAATCAATGAAGATCAACTAGGGTAGGAAAGGAAGTCAACGCCAACCTCAACGATGAAATGAATGCTCGATGATGTCAATTAGGTTAAGTTAATGAAGGAAAATTTTGTCAAAATTTTGAATGTATAGCTTGGTTCATCATTGAGACATAAAGAATTGAGGAGGAGAATGGAGGATGGAGGATGGAGGGTGTTAGAAGCCTTTAAGAGTTAAAGGCCAAAGAACCCTCAAAGAGCCTATGATCTATGATCAATTACTCTATAGGTTGATTTTTTTTTACGTGGATTGTCAAGGGACTCTAATATGTGTGGTGTTGGGTGAATCTCTTTTTAAAATTCTTTTAACTTCAAAACTGTAAAATATGCAGCAGGGCAAGGAACCAATAACATAGTTGAGTTTTTTGCTATGTGGCTTCTTATGAAAACAACTGCAAGGAGCCAATAATAGAGTTGAGTTTTTTGCTATGTGGCTTCTTATGAAAACAACTGCAAGGAGCCAATAATAGAGTTGAGTTTTTTGCTATGTGGCTTCTTATGAAAACAACTGTAGAGAAAGGAATTGTCAAGCTTTAAGTGAGTGTCGAGGGAGTCAAAGATGTTGATGGATTGGGAAAAAATTAAATGTCAAATTTGTGAAATTTGTGAATATGTTATTAAGCCCAATCATGAACAAAGTCTTGGGGATAAAAATAAAGTTTGAAGGCATTTCCTTTTCACGTGTATAGAGAGAATTTAATTCTAGAGAAAATCATCTTTCTAAGGAAGCTTTAACATTGCAGGAGGTGAACTTGTTGTGAACTATGAAAAATATCTTTATTGATTTATGGTACTCATTGCAGCCCAATTATGAACATGAAAATGTAAGGCTTAAATATACCGAGATATGCTAGGGTCTCGCAAATATTATGGCATGAAAAAGGTTGAACTTGATATGTATGTTTGTTTATGTTTTGAACTATATCATAAGGCTATTGGTAGGCCTTGGAACATTGTAATAAGGAGTCAAAGAATAGTTGAAGAGTACATGTTCCTTTTTTATTCGACAAGGCCAAACAATGTATATTTTGATTTCACTTTTGAAATATCAAATATAAAGCTTTTTTCATTGAAAAAAAAGGATTTGTCAAAATACATCTAGTTTATGGTTTATGAGGTACTTCTCAAACAGTAAACATGGACTATATAAAAACTAAAAGTAAAAAAATTATAATCTTACCACTTGGATAGGGATTTGGTTGAAATAAAGGGTGATAACTAATCACATTCAATGATAATAAATTCCCCATGTTATTTGCATGCATGCCTTTCATTTGTATCCTCAACGCATGCAAGCCTTCCCCTTATATGAGGCCTCAATGCATGCATGCTTACACTTGTATAGATCGTTACATCATCGACCCATGCATACCTTCCACTTGTATCAATCATGTCTTTCACTAGTATTGATCGATGTATGAAAATATGTTCATCCTCTATTATGTGTTCCTTTTCCACAAATCTATCTTGCATTTGCTATTGCAGTCTTGCACGCCCAACAATGTCATTTGTTGACACATAAGATTACTATTTGTTTCCACATCAAATGTGTTATCTGCTTAGTGTGCCATCTTCCTTGCAAGCACAATATTACCATTTTCTTATGCACCAAATGGTTTTTTTTCTTAGTGCCTCATCTCCCTTGCAAGCACAATACATGGAGGTTGGAGTTATGAAAGCTTGTGTTGCCAAAATAGATTGCAGGAAGCTTGTTTTGTCGAGGTTTGCAAGACCAATGTTAATTTTTATATGTTCAACCACTGTGATTTATTTTCTATAACAAATATGTACTAAAAATGAGTGTAGATCCATCTTAACTCCATATCTATTAAGCATTGATAGGGATCCTGTCGTAATCTAGGGAAAAGTAGGGAGAGTTACCGATAGATCCTTACATAGACATCATAGAGATACATACACAGATATACATAGATAAAGACATACACAAGTAATGAGAGCCCAAAGAACAATCCTTTTAATATACAATATAACAGTACAACACAATTACATATAACCTCTCACATGAAGTTATCTGAGCCTTCATGTGCTTGTCTATTTATACCTCTTTCAGAAAGTTATAACTACTTAATTTCCTGGGTCGTTCGGTTAACAGATACTCTGACTGACCTCTACTACTAACTACGTCGGTAGACCGACTAGTTCTTAGTGGACCGTCAAGTCTAGTCGACAGAGTCGACTAGCCCCCACAACATCTCCCCCCACCTCAATTCCTTGCTCGTCTCGAGCAAGTGGGGGTTATACAAAATAATTTTTTCATATTTTGATTACAATATTACAATATGGAGAAGTAGAAGATGAAGAGAGAAAGAGAAACATGTAAGAAGAGGAGACAAATTCTTTATATGGTCAACCGACTTAAAGTACTATTTTCGACTACTCTGTTGTGCCTGGATCTCTGTCGTTGGTCGAATCAACTGCGTCTTATGTGCTTGGTGTTCCTTTGTTTTACTAGGTTGAAGATGTCCTTTGCTTATGAGTAGGTTGCTTCCTAGATACCACTTACGAATTTTTGATTTCGTAATACCCTATTTTGGCAACACCCTTGGATTGGTTTCAACGTCATTTCTTCTCACACTGGAGTGTTTCTTGGAAGTTTTTTTCCAAATTTTCTTTCTACATCGAGCGCAAGAAACAATGACTATTGCTACCCTCACCAATGGGTTGTGGAAACCCTAGAGGAACCCCATGTGCCTTTATGTGAAGGGGAAATTCCTCTTCTTACATTTGGATCAAGATGGTTGACCTGCTTGTGAATTCTGGAAAATTGATTTAAGAGGGTTATCATCTGCTAACTTTGTCCACCTCATGGTTTATCTTCTATTAATTAGCTCTCTGCAGAGTGAATTTTCTCCTTACTTGGCTTTGTTATATAGGGTTTAGATTCATGATATTGAAGCTAATCCGAAATGGTAGCGAAATTTTCCCGCACGTGCCTCAATCTCCCCAGATTTCAAAGTACAGGAAAGGAGGTAGTTGTTAATTAGAATCATGTTGTTATGAGTGCAATGTTTCGATGTACATTAACATATATGGTTTATCGTAATTGGGTAGTTCATGAATGTGCGTGGTGCCTTTTGCACATGGATATCTCTACGTTTGTTGAACGAATGGTTGTGCAAAATCCCTTGTGCGTTAATCTTGGTGATTTCTCCTTGATAGTCGTGCATGTTAACATAATTTGTAGATGGTTGCGGCATAATTTTCATCATTGCATCAATCATTATTAATTATGTTATCATTATCCATATTTTCTTGACGCATATTGAATGTGCTTACTTTGTTGACATCGACATCTCTTTGACCGGTTTTTTCCTGGGTTCAACCGAGTGTGTGCTCTACTCTATACTTAGATGTGGAGGAAAAAATAACAATGAGGCAAATTCGTATGCTTCTTCTAAATTTGTCGCTGGTGGTGATAGCGTCAGGTTCAATTTGTCAAGTTGTTCTCATATTTCATGCTCTTCCATCATAAAGATTGGTGGTGTGAGTGAGTTGAGTGAGTGGACGTTTAAATCATTGCATAGTTGGCATTCGTTTATGTCTCATCAGTCATTGAATGCGAGGTCTATTTGTTGATTGTTGCACGTATCGATGTATTCGACGGTTGTGTGAATGGCTGCACAATGATCATTTTCGTCATTAATGCTCTCAGCCTTTTCCTATCCAAAATTAAATTCTCTATCGATGAGGTCTCCTCTGTTTATATGTGGTTGATACGTGGGCCGATTGATGGGTATTCTTGAGCCATCTTTATTACTGTACTGACTTAGTCGATGTCAATGATGGCTTGTTTCCTTGTTCATTTTGCTAATTTTGACTAAGTTTGAATGGTGTCATCTTTTGCCATGCTAATTTGATTCATGTTCTCTTAGTCTATGCTCACCTGATCTATGCTTGTTTGAACCGTGCTCGCTTTCTCCTTGACTGATCCTTTCGCTTGATTCTATTCTTATGAGTATTTGTCTTAAGTCGGGCGATGGTGTGGAACGTCAAGAATATCTTCTGCTACTTTGTCTTGGGTTTGACCAAGGGTTGCTTTCTCTCTCTATTTTACTTTATTGTTGCTTTTCTTTAGCATTATGGATGCTCTTTGAATACTTTATCTTTTAAGTTTTATATAGTTGAATTTGTCTAACTATTTTTTGTTTATTAATTTTAAGCAGATTTTATTTTTCCTAAGTATGATTAGTCTATTTAGTCGATTCATGTTGCCAATTCCCTGCTAGATTTTTCCAACATGGTTCTTTTGTTTTATACCTGATACTTATTTAAATGGGCACCATTGATTACTTTCTTAAATGGTTTCCCCAATAATGTTCTAAGTTGGACCGCTCCAGTCGATCGAATATCTTCTACCACATAAGGCCCAAGCCATGATGTTTCCAATTTTCTAGGTTTGCCTTTTATGCGATTGTCATACAGTAAGACTAAGTCTCCCTCTTTTATATCCTTTTTATTTATGTGACAATCATGCCACTCTTTTTGTTGTTTCTTCTGAACCTCTTGGTGATGGATCCCTATTAACCTTTCTTCTTCCAGCTTGTTTAGTTGGTATAGTCAGTCGTTCATATTTTTGCTCTCATCAAATTTTGCTACAACTGCAACCCTGTCAGAATTAGTCCAAAATTGTAGTGGGATAACACCTTCCTGGCCATCGACTAACTTGAACGAATTTTGCCCAGTCGATCTTTTGAATGATGATCTTTATTCCCAAAGGATTGCAGGAATCTTATCGTCCCAATCATCTTTTTTTATGCCACACATTTTGGTAAGCCCCTTGTGTAATGTTTTATTAAATGATTAGAATGCTCCATTTGCTTATGGGTGATAAGTTGTCATTTTTCTATGTATGAAAATATGTTCATCCTCTACTATGTGTTCCTTTTCCACAAACCTATCTTGTATTTGCTATTGCGGTCTTGCATGACCAACAATGCCATTTGTTGACAAACAAGATTACTATTTGTTTCCATATAAAATGTGTTATCTTCTTAGTGTGTCGTCTTCCTTGCAAGCACAATATTACCATTTTCTTCTGCACCAAATGCTTTTTTTTCTTAGTGTCTCATCTCTCTTGCAAGCACAATACATGGAGGTTGGAGTTATGAAAGCTTTTGTTGCCAAAATAGATTTCGGGAAGCTTGTGTTGTTGAGGTTTGCAAGACCAATGTTAATTTTTAGTTGTTCAACCACTTTGATTTATTTTCTATAATAAATATGTAATAAAAATGATTGTAGATCCATCTTAACTCCATATCTATTAAGCATTGATAGGGATCCTGTTGTAATCTAGGGAAAAGTAGGGAGAGTTACCGATAGATCCTTACATACACATCATAGAGATACATACACACACATATACATATATAAAGACATACACAAGTAATGAGAGCCCAAAGAACAATCTTTTTATTATATGATATAACAATACAACACAATTACATATAACCTCTCACATGAAGCTATCTGAGCCTTCATGTGCTTGTCTATTTATACCTCTAAGAGGCAATTGTAACTACTTAACTACTTGGGTCGGTCGGTTAACGGATACTCCAACCGACCTCTACATCTAACTACGCCAGTCGACCGACTAGTTCTTAGTCGACCATCGTGTCTAGTGGACAAAGTCGACTAGCCCCCACAACATCTCCCCCCACCTCTATTCTTTGCTCGACCCGAGAAAGTGGGGGTTATACAAAATATTTTTTTCATATTTTGATTACAATATTACAATATGGATAAGTAGAAGATAAAGAGAGAAAGATAAACATGTAAGAAGAGGAGACAAAATCTTTATATGGTCGACTGACTTAAAGTATTGTTTCTGATTACTCTGATGTGCCTGGATCTCCGCCATTGGTCGAATCAACTACGTCTTGTGTGCTTGGTGTTCTTGTGTTTTATTGGGTTGAATATGTCCTTTGCTTGTGAGTAGGTTGCTTCATGGATACCATTTACGAACTTTTGATTTCCTAATACCCTATTTTGGCGACACCCTTGGATTGGTTTCAACGTCATTTCTTCTCACACTCGAGTGTTTCTTCGAAGTTTTTTTCCAAATTTTCTTTCTGCATCCAGCACAAGAAACATTGACTGTTGCTACCCTCAGCAATGGTTTGTGGAAACCCTAGACGAACCCCACACGTCTTTATGTGAAGGGGAAATTCCTCTTCTCCCATCTGAACCAAGATGGTTGTCCTACTTCTGAATTCTGGAAATCTGATTCAAGAGGGTCATCATCTGCTAACTTTGTCCACCTCATGGTTTTTCTTCTAGTAATTAGCTCTTTGTAGAGTGAATTTTCTCCTTACTTGGCTTTCTTATATAGGGTTTAGATTCATCATATTGAAGCTAATCCGAAACGGTAGCAAAAATTTCCCGCACGTGCCTCAATCTCCCCAGAATTCGAAGTACATGAAAGGAGGTAGTTGTTAATTAGAATCATGTTGTTATGAATGCAATTGTTTCAATGTACATTAACATATATGGTTTACCGTAATTGGGTAGTTCATGAATGTGCGTGGTGCCTTTTGCACATGGATATCTCTACGTTTGTTGAACGGATGGTCGTGCAAAATCCCTCGTGTGTTAATCTTGGTGATTTCTCCTTGATATTCGTGCATGTTAAGATAATCTGTAGATGGTTGCGGCATAATTTTCATCATTGCATCAATCATTATTAATTCTATTATCATTATCCATATTTTCTTGACACAGATTAAATGTGCTTACTTTGCTGACATTGACATCTCTTTGACCTATTTTTTTCCTGGGTTCAACCGAGTGTGTGCTCTACTCTATACTTAGATGTGAAGGAAAAAATAAAAATGAGGCAAATTCGTATGCTTCTTCTAAATTTGTAGCTGGTGGTGATAGCGTCGGGTTCAATGTGTCAAGTTGTTCTCGTATTTCACGCTCTTCCATCATAAAGATTAGTGGTGTGAGTGAGTTGAGTGAGTGGATGTTTAAATCGTTGCTCAGTTGGCATTCATTTATGTCCCATCAATCATTAAATGCAAGGCCTATTTGTTGATTGTCGCACGTATCGATGTATTCGACGGTTGTGTGAATGGCTACACAACGATCATTTTCATCATTAATGCTCTTGGCCTTTTCCTATCCAAAATTAAATTCTCTTTCCCTTTCGACGTTGGTGTTTTCTCGGTTGACGTTGTTCTGGGTCCGATCAATGAGGTCTCCTCTATTTATACGCGGTTGATACGTGGGTCAATTGATGGGTATTCTTGAGCCATCTTTATTACTGGACTGACTTAGTCGATGTTAGTGATGGCTTGTTTGCTCGTTCATTTTGCTAATTTTGACTAAGTTTGAATGGCTTCATCTTTTGCCATGCTAATCTGATTCATGTTCTCTTAGTCTATGCTCACATGATCTACGCTTGATTGAACCGTGCTCGCTTTCTCCTTGACTGATCCTTTCGCTTGATTCTCTTCTTATGAGTATTTGTCTTAAGTCAGGCGATCATGTGGAACATCAAGAATATCTTGTGCTACTTTGTCTCGGGCTTGACCAAGGGTTTCTTTCTCTCTCCATTTTACTTTATTGTTGCTTTTCTTTAGCGTTATGGATGCTCTTTAAATACTTTATCTTTTAAATTTTATATACTTGAATTTGTCTAACTGTTTTTTGTTTATTAATTTTAAGCAAATTTTATTTTTCATAAGTATGATTAGTCTATTTAGTCGATTCATGTTGGCAATTCCCTGCTAGATTTTTCCAACAAGGTTCTTTTGTTTTATACCTAATACTTCTTTAAACGGGCACCATTAATTACTTTCTTAAATGGTTTCCCCAATAATGTTCTAAGTTGGACCTCTCCAGTCGATTGAATATCTTCTACCACATAAGGCCCAAGCCATGATGTTTCCAATTTTTTAGGTTTGCCTTTTATGCGACTGTCATACAGTAAGTCTAAGTCTCCCTCTTTTATATCCTTTTTTATTTATGTGACAATCGTGCCACTCTTTTTGTTGTTTCTTCTGAACCTCTTGGTGATGGATCACTATTAACCTTTCTTCTTCTAGCTTGTTTAGTTGGTATAGTCGGTCGTTCATATTTTTGCTCTCAACAAATTTTGCTACAACTGCAACCCTGTCAGCATTAGTCCAAAATTGTAGCGGGATAACACCTTCCTGGCCATCGACTAGCTTGAATGAAGTATGCCCAGTCGATCTTTTGAATGATGATCTTTATTCCTAAAGGATTGCAGGAATCTTATCTTCTCAATCATCTTTTTTTATGCCACACATTTTTGTAAGCCCCTTGTGTAATGTTTTATTAAATGATTTGACTGCTCTATTTGATTATGGGTGATAAGTTGTCATTTTTCTATGTATGAAAATATGTTCATCCTCTACTATGTGTTCATTTTCCACAAACCTATCTTGTATTTGCTATTGCGGTCTTGCATGACCAACAATGCCATTTGTTGACAAACAAGATTACTATTTGTTTCCATATAAAATGTGTTCTCTGCTTAGTGTGTCATCTTCCTTGCAAGCACAATATTACCATTTGCTTCAGCACCAAATGCTTTTTTTTCTTAGTGTCTCATCTCTCTTGCAAGCACAATACATGGCGGTTGGAGTTATGAAAGCTTGTGTTGCCAAAATAGATTTTGGGAAGCTTGTGTTGTCGAGGTTTGCAAGACCAATGTTAATTTTTAGTTGTTCAACCACTGTGATTTATTTTCTATAATAAATATGTAATAAAAATGATTGTAGATCCATCTTAACTCCATATCTATTAAGCATTGATAGGGATCTTGTTGTAATCTAGGGAAAAGTAGGGAGAGTTACCGGTAGATCCTTACATACACATCATAGAGATACATACACACACATATGCATATATAAAGACATACACAAGTAATGAGAGCCCAAAGAACAATCTTTTTATTATATGATATAACAATACAACACAATTACATATAACCTCTCACATGAAGCTATTTGAGCCTTCATGTGCTTGTCTATTTATACCTCTTTCAGGCAGTTGTAACTACTTAACTGCTTGGGTCGGTCGGTTAACGCATACTCCAACCGACCTCTACTTCTAACTACGTCGATCGACCGACTAGTTCTTAGTCGACCATCGAGTCTAGTGGACAGAGTCGACTAGCCCCCACAACATCTCCCCCAACCTCAATTCTTTGTTCGTCTTGAGCAAGTGGGGTTTATACAAAAAAAACATTTCGTATTTTGATTACAATATTATAATATGGATAAGTAGAAGATAAAGAGAGAAAGATAAACATGTAAGAAGAGGAGACAAAATCTTTATATGGTCGACCGATTTAAAGTATTGTTTCTGATTACTCTGATGTGCCTGGATATCCGCCGCTGGTCGAATCAACTACGTCTTGTGTGCTTGGTGTTCTTATGTTTTACTGGGTTGAATATGTCCTTTGCTTGTGAGTAGGTTGCTTCATGGATACCATTTACGAACTTTTGATTTCCTAATACCCTATTTTGGTGACACCCTTTGATTGGTTTCAGCGTCATTTCTTCTCACACTCGAGTGTTTCTTTGAAGTTATTTTCCAAATTTTATTTCAGCATCCAACGCAAGAAACATTGATTGTTGCTACCCTCAACAATGGTTTGTGGAAACCCCAGAGGAACCCCACACGTCTTTATGTAAAGGGGAAATTCCTCTTCTCCCATCTGAACCAAGATGGTTGTCCTACTTCTGAATTCTGGAAATCTGATTCAAGAGGGTCATCATCTGCTAAATTTGTCCACCTCATGGTTTTTGTTCTAGTAATTAGCTCTTTACAGAGTGAATTTTCTCCTTACTTGGCTTTGTTATATAGGGTTTAGTTTCATGATATTGAATCTAATCCGAAACGGTAACAAAATTTTCCCGCAAGTGGCTCAATCTCCCCAGATTTCGAAGTATAGGAAAGGAGGCAGTTGTTGATTTGAATCATGTTGTTATGAGTGCAACTGCTTCGATGTACATTAACATATATGGTTTATTGTGATTGAGTAGTTCATGAATGTGTGTGGTGCCTTTTTCACGTGGATATCCCTATGTTTGTTGAACGAGTGTTCATACAAAATCCCCTATGCGTTAATCCTGGTGATTTCTCCTTGATAGTTGCGCGTATTAAGATAATCTATAGATTGTTGTGGCATATTTTTCGTCATTGCATCAATCATTATTAAATTTTTTTATCATTATCCATCTTTTCTTGACACAGATTGAATGTGCTTACTTGGCTGACATCGACATCTCTTTGACCGGTTTTTTCCTGGGTTCAAATGACTCTGCGCTATGCTCTATACTTAGTCGTGGAAGAAAAAATAACAATGAGGCAAAGTCGTATGCTTCTTCTAAATTTGCAGCTGGTGGTGAGAGCATCGGGTTCAATGTGTCCAACTGTTCTCGTATTCCATGCTCTTCTGTCATAAATATTGGTGGTATGAGTGAGTCGAGTGAGTGGATGTTTAAATCGTTGCTCAGTTGGCATTCATTTATGTCTCATCGATCATTAAATGCAAGGTATTTTCATTGGTTTCCGCACGTATCGATGTATTCGACATTTGTGTGAATGGTTGCACAACGATCATTTCCATCATTAATGCTCTCACCGGCCTTTTCCTATCCAGAATTAAATACTCTTTCCCTGTCAATGTCGGTGTTTTCTCAGTTGGCGTTGTTCTGGGTATGATCGATGAGGTCTCCTCTGTTTATACGAGGTCGATAAGTGGGTCGATCAACAGTTCTTCTTGAGCCATATTTATTACTGGACTGATTTAGTCGATGTCAGTGATGGCTTGTTTGCTCGTTCATTTTGCTAATTTTGATTCAGTCTGAATGATGTCATATTTTTCCATGCCAATTTGATTCATGTTCTCTTGGTCCATGCTCATTTGATCTATGCTCATTTGAACCACACTCGCTTGCTATCAGACTAATCTTTTTTCTCTATTCTCTTCTTATGAGTATTTGTCTTAAGTCGGTCGATGGTGTGGAACGTCAAGAATATCTTCTACTACTTTGTCTCAGGCTTGACCAAGGGTTGCTTTCTCTCTCCATTTGACTTTATTGTTGCTTTTCTTTAGCGTTATGGTTGTTCTTTAAATACTTTATCTTTTCATTTTTCTATACCTGAATTTGTCTAACTATTGTTTGTTTATTAATTTTAAGCAGATTTTATTTTTCCTAAGTATGATTAGTAGATTTAGTCAATTCCTGTTGGCAATTCCCTGCTAGATTTTTCTAATAGGGTTATTTTATTTTATACCTGATACTTCTTTAGATGGGCACCATTGATTACTTTCTTAAATGGTTTCCCCAATAATGTTCTAATTTGGACCGCTCTAGTCAGTCGAATATCTTTCTCCACATAAGGCCCAAGCCATGTTGTTTCCAATTTTCTAGGTTTTCCTTTTATGCGACTGTCATACAGTAAGACTAAGTCTCCCTCTTTTATATCCTTTTTCTTTATGTGATGATCGTGCCACGCTTTTTGTTGTTTCTTATGAACCTCTTGGTGATGGATCACTATTAACCTTTATTCTTCCATCTTGTTTAGTTGGTATAGTCGGTCGTTCATATTTTTTCTCTCGTCAAATTTTGTTACAACTGCAACCCTGTCAAAACTAGTCCAAAATTGCAGCATGATAACAACTTCCGGGCCATAGACTAGCTTGAAAAAAGTATGCCCAATTGATATTTTGAATGTTGATCTATATGCCTAGAGGATTGTAGGAATATTATCGTCCCAATCATCTTTGTTTATGCCACAAATTTTTGTAAGCCGCTTGTGTAATGTTTTATTAAATGATTCGACTACCCTGTTTGCTTGTGGGTGATAAGTTGTCATTTTTCTATGGTTGATTAAAAAAAATTCCAATAGAATTTTAATTGTTTCATTCACAAAGTGAGTTCCTTGGTCCCTGATTAGTTGTAGAGGCAATCCAAATCTTGTAATTAGGTTCTCGTAGATGAATTTAGCTACTACCTCTTTGGTACAAGATTCGACTAACTCAGCTTCTTCCCACTTGGTCATATATTCGAGTGCAACAATGATGTACTTGGTACCAGTTCTTCTTTCCCTCTGTGGAAATGGCTTGACGAAGTCGATAGCCCAAATTTTGTGTTTTGGCACACATCTTCTTAAAACATCATCCATTCCCATTTTGTACAAGTATCCATTGATGATTGTGAAAGGTGCAACTTTTAGGGCTAGAAATTGCTTTTTGTTTGTTGGGAGGTCCTTTGGGGCATTGCCTTCTTCTAGGAACCTGGAAATGTATTCTAAGTCTTTAGGGGTAGCTTCGACTCGAAATAAGTGTGCATCAGGAAGATCATCATCGATGCCTATCGGGTCTTCTCCCGTTTCTAGTCATGATAATTGATCAGGTCAGGCATTATTTGTCCCCGATCGTATGATTATGTCGAATTCAATTTATTGAAATAATAGTAACCAACGACATATCTTGCCTTGATGGACTAGTTTATTGACCAAGTATTTCAGTGCTTGATGGTCTGTAAAAAATTTAAAGGGATTTGCAAGTAAATAGTGACAGAACTTTTGTAGAGAAAAAATCATTGATAGAGCTTCCCTTTCCGTAGTCGAATAATTTATTTATGCCTTATCCAGTTTTCGACTTGCATACGCATTTGGATGATCCATCGTGTCATCGTATGGTTGTGCTAATACCGACCCGACAACTACATTGGACGCATCGACATGGACATGAAATTTTCTTGACCAATCTGGAAACTTTAGAATGGGTTCTTCAACCAACTTCTTTTTTAAGAATTCGAAGGATTCTTGGCAGTCTTGGCTCCATTTAAATTCAACATCTTTTCATAAGAGCTCATCAATTGGGAAGGTGATGTCTGAGTAGTGGCGTATAAACTTCCTATAATATCTAGTGTGTCCCATTAAATTTTTGATTTCTTTTTTATTCACATGCGGTTTTAGATCAAGGATAATTTTAATCTTAGCCATGTTGACCTTTACCCCATCTTTACATACTGCATGTCCTAACAGGATTCCAATAGGTGTGGAAAATATAAATTTCATGTTGTTTAATGATATTTGAATATGTCTACAACATTCTAGCATAAGTCGAAGCCATTGTATGTGATTTTTGAATAGACTATATATTGTCCAGTCGTCGAAGTATACCACCATGGTTTTGTAGATATACTCTTGAAATGCTTTATCCACTATTCTCTAAAAAATTGTTGGTGTGTTCTTCAGTCTGAATGGCATTACTATGTAGAAGAAAGATCCAAATTATGACACAAATGTTGTTTTTGCCTAATCCTCTTTTGATATTGGCACCTGGTAATATCCTGAGAACCCGTCAGTGAAAGAGTAGCATTCATGACCATCGAATTCATAGATGATTTCATTTGCAAAGGGTGTGGGGAATGGATCTGTCACAGTCTATTTGTTGATTCCCCAAAAATCGTCACAAAATCTTAATTTTTGGGGATCATGCTTTGATCCAGGTGGATATTGGTGGCCACCCACCTATTCTAACTAGCTCCTCTTGCCCATTTTTAGTTCAACACGTTCTTCTGTACTTGTTTGTAATTGTGGGTTCTACACTTCTGGGGATTTCTGAATACCTACACATATTCCAGGTGGATACTGGTGGCCTCTCACCTAATCCAACTGGCTTATTTTGTATGTTTTCATGTCAGCACATCTTGTTGTGCTTCCAGGGCCGTTTTGGAGGCCTAAATAGTGTTTTTTTGGCTCGCCACAGTCAAACTGTAGATGGATTTAGAGTTCAATGGCGTAATGTGTAGGTCTCTGAAAGACCTTTCCAACATGCTATCACACACCTAAAACAGAGGTCGTATGCAAAAATTACGACCCGAGAAGTTGAGGTACCAACTTACCCATAGGGGTCCACATGACTTTTGGTGTTTCACCTACTAGAGTTAGGTTTTTGGATGTATAGGGTTTTTGCATTCGTGAGTAATATCAAAAAGGCCTTTGGAGCCTCATTGTAATGATTATTCTCAGAAGGATGCACGTAGCAACCACATCTCTTCTTAGAGATAGCTACCACCATTCAAGCAAGTGTTTCAGTTCTGCAGTTTTACAGTTTCAGCCTATTTCATTTATTCAATAGAAGATATTGTTCACTGGATATCTATGTTGTTCTTCATATCTCTACGTTTATTGTATTCAGTCTATTAATCAGTTCGTTCCGCTCCTAAATACGAATCAGTGGTATCAAAGCGGTCTTCTCTTCATTTATTTTTCTTCATGCATGTCCCTGACAAGATCTAGGTACAAGAAGTTGGGACTCGACCAATCGAGCCGTTGCAATATCGGTCACGTCGAGCCTGACAACAACCCGTGGGAGACGAAAAGAAATATGATGGAACAAGAGATCCTTTTAAAATGTTGCTCGAGGAAGCCCTTACGCGACAGAGGAACAAAATGATGGACAACTTTGCATAGATCCTTTGGAGGCTACCCACAGGAGAAGCATCTTCATCAAGCGACCATGCAACCCCCTTCAAGGTGTGGGTAAATTTTGATATTCTGTTATTTGAAGGACTGATAGATGTGGATGTTGTAGATAAATGGTTGAATCTACTCGAAGGGTATTTTTCGGTCCACAATTTTTTCGGTAGGGAAAATATTACTTTTTCACTCCTCAAGGTCATCCCCCGTGTTAAGGACTAGTGGGACACTTACTCTAAGTAAAGGGCCATAGAGGAATCTTCAATATTTGTGGTTTCCCCTACATGGGATTCTTTCCGGGATTCCATTAAAGAATAGTACTACCCTGTTGGAAGCTACGAGGACCAGTACACCAGATGGACCACCCTGCATTAAGAAAGGGACCAGACAGTACCCGATTTCACCAATATTTTCCATACCCTGCGCACCAAATTGGGTATCAAAGACTCTGAATGAAATATGATGCTCAAATACCATGGTTGTTTGCATAGACACATTCAAATAGAAATGGATTTTCTGGACATCACCTCATTGGGTACGACTTATAGATATGTTGTCAATATTGAGCATAAATTTAAGCATAAGAGGCGAGAGTTTGGACCTGCAAACTCGTCATAGCCGAAGTAGGGAAAAGGCGGCCCCAACCCACATAGGAAGGGATAGAGAAAATATGGCCACTCTTAGGACAACCAGTCCAAGCTACAACACAAGAAGGACAATGAGAAGACGAAGAAGGAAATAGGAAAATGGTGTGAATACCATAAAATCCCTTGGCACAACACTGAAGAATGTCACTCCAAGTAGTCACTCGTGGCTGAGCTGAAGGATTCCGAGTCAGAGATCGATTCTGATTCTGAATCAAATCTCGAAGGAGGGAAGTAGATTATCGATGTTGAACCTAGTGCCATTGTCGCTATAACCAAAGTCTGGCCAAGCGAACCAGAAGAACTAGAGGAAGGGAACACCTCTTTCATTCACAGATGTGGGTAAAGGGCGATTCGCTTCATTTCATCGTCGATAGCGGCAGTTAGAAGAACCTGATTTCAATAGAAGTCATCAAGCAGCTGCACCTGCCAACAACACCGCACCCATATCCCTACACCATCAGCTAGCTTCGCCAAGGAAGAAATCTCCATGTCAGCCAACAATGTTGTCTTCCCTACGACATCAAGCCTTTCAAAGATGAGGTATTGTGTGATATTTCTCCCCTTGAAGTTTGTGATGTTGTTTTAGGACAACCATATTTGTGGAAGTGTCATGTTGTGTATGAGTCTAGACCCCGTAGTGTTATTATTACTTTGGGTATACAATTGTACATGATAACAAAGGTAGCATCGCCTACCATTTTTTCTTTAATCTCTGCTAAGCAATGCAGTAAGGTCATTTCACGGACCGGGAAGTTTGTCTTATTTTTTATCCGTGCTCACAGTAAGCAGAAGTTCGATGCCACATCTGTGGCCTCTACATAGAGCCTCTCTTTGCAGCAGAATCAAGTGGATGGAATCATGCAAGAATACAGAGACATCTTCTCCTCACCCATCGGGGTACCGACGCACTGCCAAGTCAAGCATCCAATTGATCTGACCCCCGGTGCACCTCTACCTAATGGACCAGTCTATCGTCGCTTGTTGATGGAAAATGACAAAATTAGGTGTCATATCCAAGAGCTTCTTCAAAAGGGTCACATCAGACCCAGCTCCTCCCCTTGAGAAAGCCTAATTGTACTGGTGCAGAAGAAGGACTAGACTTGGCGACTTAGCATTGATTACAGGGCATTAAACAAAATCACAGTTAGGAACCAATACCTAATTCCTAGGATTGATGACCTTCTTGACCAACTCAAGGGGGAAAAGTTCTTCAACAAGATTGACCTAAAGTCTGGCTACCACCAGGTTCCCATCGAACCAACTGATGTATGTAAGACAACCTTCAAATATAAAGAAGGTCTCTTCGAATGGATGGTCATGCCCTTTGGCTTGACAAATGCATCAACCACTTTCATGAGGTTGATGGATGATGTATTGAGACCCTTCACCAACTCTTTTGTGGTGGTATATTTGGATGACATCCTCATCTTCAACAGAACTTGGGAGGAGCACATGCGACATATTCATCAGGTTTTGAGCACTCTGCGGCAACACAAGCTATATGCCAACTTGAAAAAATTCTATTTTGGCATGAACATGGTCCATACTTGGGCTACATTGTTGATGAGCATAGGGTACATGTTGATACAACCAAGATCCAATTCATCCATGACTGGCCATCCTCGACCACACTAATCGAGCTTTGGAGCTTCTTGGGACAAGTGAAATTCTACTGACGGTTCGTGTTGGGATTCTCCCATATTACATGGGCCCTCAGCCAGGTGACCAAGGGCGGTGGCATGGAAACGTTCATGTGGGGGAAGGAACAACAACAAGCATTCGATTATTTGAAGCATCGCTTGCGCTCAGCTCCAGTCCTCTCCTTGCCCGATCTGCAACAACCTTTCGAGATTGAGACTGATGCATCTAACTATGTTGTAGGCACAGTTCTCACTCAGCACAGTCATCCAGTGGCATACCATAGTTAGACACTCTCTGATACGGTCTGGAAATAACCTGCCTATAAAAAGGAAATGTATTCCATTGTACAAGACTATTGTCAATGGACACATTACATTCTGGGAAAGGAGATGATCATCCACATTGATCACAATCCTTTGCAGTTCATACAGACAATAGTTCACCTACAAGTGGTCCACTTAACTGCAACAACTCCATCTCAACATAAAGTATAAGAAAGGGATCTCAAATCGTGTCCACTCACCACTGTGCTCCATTCCTGTGGACATGAGGCATCTGAGTGGCCCCAACATTATCAGCGAGATCCAGACTTCACCACCACCTATTAACTCTTGGGTACATGCACGACTGTCACTGATTTTCACATTCAAGATGAACTATTATGCCATCTGGGCCATCTGTTTATTCCTACAAGCGAGTGTGAAAAACTGATTTGGGAATCCCACTACAGTCGGATGGCAGGACATTTTGGTGTGGAGAAAACTGTGGTCGTTCTTCATAAACATTTTTATTGGCCAAAACTTCGAAAGGATGTCATCAAGTATATCAGATATTGCACTACATGTGCCATTGCCAAGCCAACCATCAAGAAGAAATGCTTATACACCCCTCTTCCTACTCTCGAGAAGCCTTGGGAATCCATCTCAATGGATTACATGTCTAGCCTTATGTCCACCAAACAAGGCAACGACTATGTATTTGTGGTCGTTGATCGATTTTCAAAGATGGCCATCCTCACAGCCTGGAAGAAAAATATCACAACGACAGATACTAGCAATCTCTTCTTCGAACGAGTGTGGGTCCATTTTGGGATACCATAGACCATCATCTTCGACTGGGACAACAGGTTTCTCATCACATTTTGGTCAAGTCTCTGGTCACTGTTGGACACCAAGCTCACTAAATCCACTACTTTCCACCCCCAAACAGACGACCAAATGGAGGTCGTCAATCAGATGATTGTGCACATCCTGCGCATGTACAAATATGAGCATCCACGTACATGGGATGAGAGTCTCCCCTATGTTCATCAGAGTTACAACATGGCTCTCCATAGCTCCACCGACCATAGCCCATTTCATGTGGGGCTAGGATTCCAACCCTTGGGTCCCCTTGATGTTGCACTTCCTCTTGCCACCACACAAAAAAAATCTTCCCATGTTCAGTCTGAGACCGACAAATCCACCAGATTCATTGAGCGGATTCAACACATCCGCCAACAGGTCTAGGAGATTTTGCAGAAATCCAATGCTAAGTACAAGCAAAGCCATGATCAACACAGGGTACCGCACCAGTTTTAGGTTGGTGACTAAGTCTTATTACATTTGCAGAAGGAGAGTCTCACAGGGCCCCATCAGAAGCTCCATCCACTTCGCTATGGGCCTTACACTATCACCAAGGTTGTGGGTAGCAATGCTTTTGATCTCAACACTCTACCCTTCCTTGGCCTGCCACCCAATGTTAAATGTTGACCTCCTTCGACCATATTTTCCACCATTATTGGACACTTCAGAGATTGTAGAACAACTGAAACCAACATAGCTCAACCCTGACTGCATGGAACAAGCATCCACTGATCAGATAGTGGACACACAGGTCAAGAGCACACTTCAGCAGAGGATCCAGCTTTCTCGGGTTGTCAAGGCAGGGAAACTCCTACACCAAGGCAAGTGGCTCACCCAGAGCCAAATTCAACAGAATTTTCCTCACCTGATGGGGGAACTCAACACAATGGAGACCATTGCTTCTTAAGGGGGGAGGATTGATCCAGGTGGATATTGGTGGCCACCCACCTATTCCAACTAGCTCCTCTTATCCGTTTTTTAGTTCATCGCGTTCTTCTGTACTTCTTTGTAATTGTGGGTCTACACTTCTGGGGATGTCTGAATCCCTACACATATTTCAGGTGGATACTGGTGGCCTCTCGCCTAATCCAACTGACTTATTTTGTATTTTTTCATGTCAGCGCATCTTGTTGTACTTCCAGGGTCGCTTTGGAGGCCTAAACAATGTTTGTTTTTTGGCTCGATACAGTCAAATTATGGTAGGAGTCAAATTTTGATGGCATAATGTGTAGCTCTCTTAAATACCTTTCCAACAGGCTATCACACGCCTAAAACGAAGGTCATATGCAAAAGTTACGACACCGTGAAGTTGAGGTACCAACTTACCCATAAGGGCCCACATGACTTTTGGTGTTTCACCTCCTAGGGTTATGTTTTTGGATGTCTCTGGTTTTGGCATTCATGAGTAATATCAAAAAGGCCTCTGGAGCCTCATTGTAATGATTCTTCTCAGACAGACGTGCATAGCAGCAACATCTTTTCTCAGAGATAGCTACCACCATTTGAGCAAGAGTTTCAATTCTACAGTTTTACAGTTTCATCATATTTCATTTATTCAATAGAATATATTGTTCATTGGATATCTATGTTGTTCTTCATATCTCTATGTTTATTATATCCAGTCTGTTAATCAGTTCATTCCGCTCCTAAATCTGGATCGTGCTTCTTTGGTTGCACCACCATGGGACTTGCTCATTCTGCCTTGTCGATAGGATAAATAATACCTGCTTTTAGCATTCCTTCGATCTCTTTTGAATGATCGGTTTATATTTATGCGCTAACTTGTACGGTCATATTTTTATTGGTTTTTCTCCTGGAATAAGTTCAATCTTCATTTCGCCCATTTCCTCTACAAGCCCTTTCAAGTCCTTATAGTCACGTGCAAAAACATCTTGATACACTTTTAGTAGATTGACGATGTCAGTTGTTTGCTTGTTGGACCAATAGTCACATGTTCGTACCATTTTTTGTCGATCATCATTTGATATGTCGAATTCCTTTGTTTTTATTTCCGCATCCATCCATTCTGGTGATTTTTGTTCGTCGAGATGGCATTCTCCTTCTTCAATTTTTGTAAATATTTTTGGGACGTCGGGTTGTTCCTAGTCTTCTTTTTGTTTAGTGGCTATACTTAATATTGAATTCACATGGTTCTGCAATGTTGGGTGGTCTTTTTTCCATTGGAAACTTTGTCCTAACCATTTTATATTTTCCATGTCGATCCTCTGTGCAGTGAGGATTTCTTTATCTTCTACCAACACAAAATTGCATGTCGATTTCGATCCTCCATTGATCGACATCTTTTCTTTTTCTTTCTGTACAACTAGTGAAGGACTTTCTAGAAATATTTTTATTTGATGTGCTGCATCTTTCAAGTGTTCCTCTTCTAGATTAAATTCGAAGTCTTGCACAAAATTTTCTTTGATTTCAACCCAATTTGATGTATGGTCACAAACTTCTTCAATCTTATACCATTTGCTTGGTATCTCATCTAATGTACTTGGAAACATATGGGGCCATACCCTTTCATATTTATATCATCTTTTTCACCACTTGCTTTCACAATGTTGAATATGTTCTACTGGTTCGTAGTCGATTTTGAAGGTGGGAATATCTGCAGCTTTGGAAAATTTCTTATCTCTGAATCGTTTCACAAAGTATGTCGACACAGTCGTCCATGTTTGTAATATGGAGGAATGTGGTTCTCGCCATCTTGCGGCTTGGCCTGTGAAGGATTCCACAAGGCTATGTGTCCTTCCTTGCTCTTCTATGGTTTTTTTCCTCCTCTTCGACATGGGTCGAAGGGGCATGGCGTTCACTGTATCGCAAGGGTTTTCTTATCTGATTGTCAGTCGGTATAAGGGTGGGAGTTTGTCGAGTTATTTTTTTATATACTTTTGGCACAACTTGGATTGACTAGAATGTTTTAAAATGTTTCTTTGGAATAATTTCAATAGACCAAAAAACTCGCATGTGCTTTGCAATGTTCAATTTGCCAGTTGTATAATGCGGAGTCAGAATTATGCCCGACCAACATGGGAGATTCTCTCAAAAAATTTCCCTCTACAGTCCATTCTATATAATATTTTTGTTCGTTATTTATCTGATATAGGCATATGGATTCTTGATCTTCATCCCATGACTCCATCCACGGTTTTCCTTCCTTTGGATCCAGTGGAATAATTAATTTTCTCCCACTTCCTTTCAATTTAATTCTATCTCTTTCAATGGAGATAGTTGCTTTCATTCGTGGACCCCATGGTCGACCGACAAGAGCTGCATATGCTAGCATTCCTTTGACAAGTTCAATCACTTGGAAGTCAACCAAATTCGGTATTCCCATAATTTGAGTGTTGACATTTCTCAATATTCCAATTGGTTATATTAATCTTTGATCAGCTAGTTTAAGATAATTCAGTGTGGGCGCTTGGTTGGGTCAACCCATTCGTATCCATGTTTCTCATGGTAGAATATTGACTTGAGAACCAAAATCAATGACCACCTGATTGACCATCATTCCCTCAATCTCCAAGTCGAATCGTGGATCATAATATTTATTGTTATAAGAGAGGTGGTTTGCATCCTTGGTTGGTCTCAGAGCATCTTTGTATTCTCATAATATGTTGAGTAGATCCAACAGTCTACCTATTGAGTGTTTTTCTTTGAGGAGTTGCAAAAATTCTTGGATGGTGTCTTCATTTCGACTTATTGAGTTTTGTTGATCTTTTGTAGAGTTCTTGAAGAAATTAAGAGCTTCTCTCATGATTTGTTCTTCCTTATTTGGGTTTGGGAAGATATTAGCTTTATTTCTTTGGTAATTTTTTGTTGGAGTGTGAATGTCTCCTCCTGCACCTGACATTGTAACAATATGTAAGTTTTTTGAGTTCATCACCTCTTCCTTGGATACTGCATGTAGTAGATTCACATTTTTTCTTGGTATTATTTTGTCGATTACTATCGGGCAGTCTTCTAACGAGTGATCTCCAATGCCACATATATTGCAAAATTTCAAATCAATTCTATATTTTATAGGGAAATCTGGGCTAATGTTTATCTTTCCAACAGTTGAAACAATAGGGTCGTCCACCACCTCGACCTCGACCACCGAATCCACATCAGCCTCCTCGACCTCGACCACGACCACCGTAGTAGTCATCTCTTCGACCATAGTCGTTTGCTTGATCAATAGTTTCTGTGTGGTAGACTATTCGTATATTATTTTGATTACGAGTGTTTAAATGGAACTATGATGTTCGGTGATCAGAAGATTCACATATATAACACCATCTTGTGTTTTTCAGATTATGTGGATACTCTTGTATATTGTGATCAGTTAGGAATTCACATATGTTGCAATATTTTTGAGCTTGTATTCGGTGGACCTATGTTGTTTGTGTGTGCTTGATGAGGGGAAAATTATCCTTTGTATGTCCTTCTCTAGTGCATGTAGTGCACCATACTTCATTATGTCGTATAGATAAATTTTTTATTGTTTCTCGCAAATGTTCTATTTTCTCCTCAAGTCTCTCAGTCGTCAAAGAAGTCAACATGCAATCATCATCTGACTTGACTTGCTATGCTTTATGTAGTGCATCTTCACAGTTGGTTATCTCGTATAAGCGTAGAGGAGAATGAATTCTTGGTAGTATCTCGACTACATACCAGTCAACCAACAAGTTATGATCGATTGATGTTGGAATTTGACTTAGGAGATCTTTGAATCTCTTATCATATTCTCTTACCGACTCACCCGATCTTTGTTTTATTTCTTTTAACTTTTGTGTCGCGAGATGCATGACATCCTGAATCTTAAAGAATGTTAGGAAGTTATTCTTTATTTATGCTTTTGAATGTGTTTCATTTTCCGTGTAGTTCATGAACCATGTTAAGGCACGGTGGCAGAGAGCAGCTCCAAATTGCGCCATTTGCTTGTCTTCGTCTGTAATATCAGTCGCATCCCAAAACTTTTCACACACAAACCAATGACATTTTGGGTCCTCCTCTCCTTCGTAAATCAAGATGTGGTTGAATCCCATTTTGACATTCTTGTTAGGAATACTTGGTTTTCTTAGTATTTGGGTTACGACAACTTTCAACTGAGCTGTCGAATCTTCTGGTCGGTTTTTGTCTATGTCCAACAATGGATGTTACTCAAGGAACAATTGTTTCTTCTTGAGTATAGAAAATGCATCCTTAGTTTGAGAGATTTGATTTTTATATTCGACTAACCGTCACTCCAAAGGTTGCGTCACTTCCAAACTATAATTAATTTATTCTCTTGACAGTAAATGTCACAGGGGGGTCAAGTCAGTGAGATCCTTAATTTGGATGATCATATTTTAGACTTCATTTCACTTTGGCTCAATAATCAATGCATCCCATAGGTTTCCCTGGTCATCCATTTTGTACCATAATCTTGCATATTGGTCATCGATTTGGAATTTCTATTGGAGAAATTCTCTTATCCGCGGGCTTGTTTCCGGTGCGGGATAAGTACTTAAAGTTGGTCCAGATTCTTCGTAGTCCATACTTTCCGGTTCATCGTCTGGTCGATGGATGTTCAGTTGTGTGTCGCTACTTCTGTCGGGTCTCACCAATGTTGTTGCTATTGCCAACTCTAGTCGATCTCTCTCTGACTCAAACCAATCATGTGCTCTATCAGATTGATGCTCCCTGAACATCTTTCTATTCGACTTTTTGTTGTTCCACTGGTTACAAAGTTCTTCTCTTTTCTTTTTCCTTTTATCCAATTCTATTTTTTGGATGTCCGTGGATTTCTTATGGGCCCGTTTCCCTCTTGATGACATTTAGACTTGGGAAACACTACTTCAACTCTTTTTGTTTTATGGAATCTCACAGTTTTGACTGACCCCCCATTGTCCACCCGACTTACTCTAAGTCGGTAGCATTAGCCATGTTTATTTCTTCAAGAAGTAGTCCCATGATTCTCTTGTATCTTTGCACTTTGCGTCAAGAAATGCTTACCACTTTTCGTCTCTTTCTTGGAAGTTACTATTTGGTAACAATGTGCCTAGTCTTGGTCGGTATTCGACAATGTCACCGACTCCCTTGTCGATGAGGAATTTATGAAGAAGTGTCGAAACCGTGCAGAAAAATCCGTCATGCAATTCGGTGTAGAATTTTTCTTTTATTTTGTCGAGACACGTCCAATCTTCAATGGCTTGTTTTGAAATATAATATTTGATAATTATTTCGAGCCAATTTATCCAGATTATTTTCAGAATGAAATGAAAGTAGAGATATTACAATTAAATACACATAAAAATTGCCAGAAACAGAGAAATACAACAACACGTGATTTCTATTAATGAAAGAAATGTACAGAGACTATAAAAATACAGAGTGCAAGACTCACTGAAATGGCGGAAACTTTACCTCCAAGAAGATATGATTCGCAAGAAGATGATTACAATGAGGCTCTGAAGGCCTTTTTATGATAAACATGAATTCCAAAACCCTAGACATCCAAAAACCTAACCCTAGGAGATGAAGCGCCAAAATTCATGCGGGCCCCATTGGGGTAAGTTAGTAGATCAACTTCCCAGGGCCGTAACTTTTTCATATGATCTTTGTTTTAGGAGTATGATAGCCTGTTGGAAAGGTATTATCGAGAAATACACATTATGTTATCAAACTCTGACTCTACCTCTAGTTTTATTGTGGCAAGCCAAGAAAACACAGTTTAGGGCCCCAAACTGACCGTGGAAGTACAAAGAGATGTACTGACATGAAAACTTCCAAAATAAGCCAGTTGGAATAGGTGGGCGGCCACGAATATCCACCTAGATGTTGTGTAGGGATTTAGGATAGGCCCAGAAGTGCAGATCCCACAATTACAAAGAAGTGTCCCCATTAGAGAGAAACATGTTGAACTGAAAACTTTCAAGATGAGCCAGTTAGAATTTGGAACATGTGGGTGGCCACCATTATACACCTGGATCAATCCTTCCCCCTTAGGAAGAAATGGTCTCCATTGCGTTGAGTGCCTAGGGAAGAGGGGAAAGTGTTTTCTGGATTTGAATCTTGGTGAGTTGCGTGAGTTGTTGGAGAATTTGCATTGGTTGGTCTATGGAAGGCTATCACGAACCTATTGTTGGTGAGGTTGAATCTGTTCCACCAACTTGTTGTCTCTAGGCTTGACGGGGCATTGTGTAGGCATTGTTATCCCCTATCCTAGGGACAACTAATTAGATCATGTATCGAGGCCCGCAGGTCCTATACATGGAGTGTCGAGAGCCAGATGACTTGAGCATGGCCCTGGAGGGCCCATATTTTCTTCAGTACATCCCACCTATCAGCAACAACATCATCCATCCCACCAGCTCGGTCCTGAAGTAGCAGTAAGTCTTGCTCCATGAGGTAATGAGTGCGGGTATCATGGTATGTGTCACTCTGATTTTTGAAGAACTTGAATATGTTACACTAAATTCTCCTTCATTTCATAACGTTTGCTTGGAAATTATGCTCTTTAACTTCTTCACACTTGGGAGGGTGACATAATGCTCTAACAAGTTGATTCCCCTTTAGGATAAATTTCCACTGGGTGGGTCTATGAAATGTCATCGTCCATTCCCTCCATACTTACCACTTTCCATCATTATTCCTCTCATCTGCCCCACCTTGGTTCGGGCATTGGGTTTTCCATGCTAGGAAGGGTTATACCTTGCCTTGTGGGAAGAAGGGGCTAAAGGCCCAGAGGGTAAAAGTGGTTGGCAAGAGTTAAAATCCAAAATGAAACCTTTGAGATTCTTCGCCCATGGATTCTTGAGAAACCAATAAAAAGTTTCTTAGTAAGAAAAGGAGACCCGCAAGATAAATAAAAACTCAAGGTACTAGTTGGTGGATGGGAGGTCTCATCATGAGCTTGCCTATTAGGTCCATGGGCATGTAGCGGTATGACACTACCATCTATCTGGTCACCAAACTAGGGTAGTGGATCTTGGTGGCATAGCCAAGAAAAATAGGGTATCATCACGAGCCAACCTTCTCATTTCCATGAAATGCTTATGGGTAACGCTGTCAGCTCTGGTCACCATGCTAGGATAATGTCCCCCAACTTTTCCTTTGAAAAGAAAAAATACCAAAAAGGAAGAATACTAAGAATAAAAGGCATTGGATGGGCTAGGGAACAATGGCATCCATGATAAGGTGCGACTCTCCCTCTACAGAGGCACCCATAGGCAAGACCTACATTTCCTTGTTATCACAACACCCTCTACCCAAACATTTCCCCTACGCCACTTCACACACACTTACATGACCTGGATTGGTTCTCACCTAGGAAACACCCCAAACTTAAGGAGAATTATCCCAATAGGACATTCTGAGACCTTCTCCAAACCTGACTTGTTAAACTGCATAACGTCTTTGAGCATTTGTCTAGGTGAAGGGGGGTTCGATGCACATGTTTGGGTAATTTGATTATTAGATGTGATTGACATTGCTATGATCCCTGTGACTTATGAGCCCCTGGAGGGCGTACTTGTTGTTGTTGTAGGACTTTTCCGGGTGGATAGGTACATATGGGGGAATGATTAGGTCAAACCTCCATGGGGCTGAAATCCCAACAGATGGATGTTGTAACCCCCCCAGGGGGAAATAGAAACCATAGGGTTGCACCAGGAAGAAAGAAGGACATTGCACCAAGGACACTCCGACAGAACTAGACCGAGGGGTTTTTGCCTTTCCACCTGGACGTTGACCCTTGAGATCACATGACATCATCGTTTTGACCTTGACATCATCCAAAGTTAGGGTTTGCATTTATGATGGGCAGTTGTGTGCTAGTTGGCACGTGTGGCAACATTCAGAGCCTTTCGAGGCTAAACGTTCTGCACTTGAAGCCTACCCTTCCACCTTAGAGGCATAACTTCACTATAGAAGGGCATGATGCCACCCTTGAAGATGAAATTAGGGTTTAATTATTGTCATTTATGTAAAAACTGGATTTTAATGTAATTTGGCCATGTCGGCCTTTTTATGACCTAATTGTAATTAAAGGTCATTAACGTTGTATAAATAAGAGAAAAAAACCTCATTTTTTTCATCATCACTCATTTCACAAGTGTGTGGTTTGAAATTCGACCCTCTTTAAGGGTTATTGGCTTAAACTAAGTGGTGTGCAACTTCTTGGAGAGGTAATTTTGGTGTATCTTGGGCTATTTTCATGGTGGAAAAATATTCAACTAGGTTTTAAGCTTGATTATTATTGGTGAAGTAAGTAGAAAATCCACATTTATTTATTGTGAATGAATGCTTATGGTGAATTTTACTTGTTTCATGTTAAAGATTATGAAATTGCTTACTTGAAACCCTAGGAGAAAGACA
>SNQJ01S0107704.1:45427-71101 GCA_010110895.2 Picea sitchensis | reverse complement strand
TAGACTTGAGAGAAGTTTTCAACATAATTTTTTTTTTACATTATTATATCAGGGTTAAAATATTATATATATTTCAACTTAAAACAAATTAATATATATATATATAAAAGAAAATTTAATAAATAAATAAAATATAATATTTACAACTAAAATTAAAATTAAGCCAATTTAAAAAAAAAGACTTTGTATTGGCAATGTGGGGATTTTTGTCACCAACACTTTCACCCGGTTCGTTTTGGCTACATTAAAGCAACAACATGTCTTTAGGGGGGGTTTGAAACTTGGTCTGAGTATTAAGATTGCTTAAGATTGTTTAATTTTTTTTTTTAGGAGATTTATGTATAAATTGTGGAATGAAGAGGTTTTGCTCTTGCGATGGGCTTTGGTGACTTATTTGACTTTGTTTGACCTGTCGACTATGAGTTAACTCATGGCTTGGGCCGTGTCCACCCCCTCCCAAATTTATGCTCACTCACTGGGTATAATCCAGTTTCAGGGATTCATGCACATACATACAAACAAGATATATATACCAAAGTGTTCATTACCGTGGTTGATAAGATATATGTACGCATTGTGTATTGCATCTTTACTTGTGGGTATAAGTGTGAATGTGTAAGGAGGTTATAGATGAGGAGGAAAGGGTTTGAAGTGATAATTTATTGATTATGATTATTATTATTATTTTTCCTTCACTCTTTGAATACAAGCAAGAAGATATCCACAAGGGATTTGCTTCACGATTAATTATTGATTTGCTGCATTTTCTTTTGTCAAACATAAAGAAATTATAGATTATACTATGTCAAGCCTTCTCCTCAGATGATAATGGCTTTCGGCTCCAGACCCACTCACGAAAATGATTAGCAGAAGCAGAAGGGAAAAATGTGTAGTTTTGCAGAGAAGCTCGGCTGGAGGATCTAGAAACATGATGATGCAACAATTTAGCAGTTTTGCATGGAATTGGGTGTAAAAAAAAATCACTTACTCAAGGTGTGGATGCATAACAATAAGCATACACTAGAAAAAAAATATTTAACATTTTCCACTTGTATATCATTATACCTTTTCATTTTCAATTCGTATTGTTTATATATATTTAGATTTGTTTATATATAATCAAAATAATAGTGCGTTTGGTTTGCAAGTTAGGTGGGACTAGAGCTAGAGCTTGGAGCTTTGGCCCTTAGGCCCAGATTTCAAAGAAAATCTCTGATACCATGTGTAAGAACCAAATTAATTTAACATCAATTAATTACACAAACATAACAATAACTTCTACTTGATTTCAGAAAATTCAATAATTCCTTTTAATTTAGCATATACACATGTTAAATTTATCAACGAATATTAATTTTATAACAGAATAAAACAAATATGCAAAATTTAAAATACCTTGGTCTGATGATAACCCTCCGCTTTCCACTTGCCTTGTTTAACTTCCTGTTGTTGCCTTGCCCAACTTGAATCCACATACCAACTCTGCACAAAACCGAGTTTCCACCCTGCCAACTAGGACAACTACCTAGCTCCAAGATACCATATGGATATCCTAGCCCCCGTGCCCAAAACCCCTAGCAAACTGGTGCCCCCTGTACTAACCCTTCCCAACTACAGAACTCAAACTCCCCTGCACAATCCCAGAGAACCCTCCAAAAATTTCTCCCCATAGAATAGTAATCCCTCCTTCGTAAACCTCCTCCCCTCATATCCTTCCTTCACCGCCCTTTCTCCTCATTTATTACCTTATCTACATATTCATTACCTTATCCGATTATTAATTCTTTATCCTATTATTAATGCTCCCTATCCTTATTTATTAATGCTCCTTATCCCCTCTGTATACGTAATCCTTTAATTTACCAATTAAATTTATTATTCCTTTTAAATTTAATACCCATGTTATTGAATGTAATAGGTAGTTAATTAATTAATTAATTAATTAATCAAAATTATAACCTTTAATTAATTAATAAATACTTAATTAATATCATTAGACCAATCTTTGTTTAGTTATTAAGATGTTAGGAAAAATTAATTACCTAATAAATCTTTTACTTAATAATCCCTAAGTATATATTCTACTAGGGTTGTTACACAAAATTTAGGCCCAAGTTTCTTCTTCAACATTCAACATTAATGGATCCAGGTTTAAGGTTCTAAGGTCCTGAAGGCAATTCAAGTTTTTAGTGGTTATTTGAACAATTTTGAAGCTCAAGATTGAGTCTCGCGGTGTTATTTTATTACGTCAATAGGTGTCCTTATATTGAAAATGGGGTTCCAGAATATACATTCTTTTAGTAATAAATATTATATGGATGGTCAAGATTTAAGGGATTCTAAATATTCTCAGTGGTAAAAGATGGATAAATGAGATTAAACTCAAAACCTAATCCTGAGAATGCTTTCTTTTATGGGTTTTTTATTTCTCATTTTAATAATAGTTCCTCAAACCATGTTTGGATGGTGCAGAAATAGAATAATCATGATCCCCTTCCTATATCATCACATTTGGATGGTGTGGCTAGTCTACTTATTCATATCGACATTCGATTTATCTTCATATTCTTATTTTGTTTCTATTTGTTCACCCAATTTGAATGCCTCCTTAGCTTCTTTGGAGGATATGATGGGCAACGACAATTATTCATGTGGTTTCTTGCCTCCACCAATTTCCTATGGAAATGGTGGCTCTCTCTTCCACATGAAGTATCTCAGAGAGAGCCTCCCTTCTCATAAGTAAGTCTAATTAGCCACTATATATTCATTTACGTAATTTCCCTGTCTCCATTTGGAACGGGGCTGCTATAATATTTTGTTGCTTTTAGCTATTTGTTTGAGTAATTTGCAAGAGAGGTTTTTCCAAAATTTTACCGACTTGTCGCAATCATTTATGTCTCTAGCATATGTGAAATGAGTGGAATACCTCACCAAGCCAAAGAAAAAGCTCAAGATTTTCCACAACTAAGAATCAACTTGACATTCCCATTTTGATCCCTTGATTAATTTGTAATAACTTGTGTTTAGTGATGATTTTATGTTAGTATGTAGATATTATTTCCATGCCATGACATATGAACAATGTAATGCATATTGTTTAATAAATAAAACCAAACTAGATGACGGAAGGGTGGAGCACCAATACTGGCCATGATACCATGAGAGGGGATGAGTAAGGCACCTAAGGGGGGGATTCAACCTACTTGGGACACCAAGTGACCTTGCTAAATTATTTTTGGGAATAAATAACTATTTCCCTTTTTCTTGAATTCAAAGAAAATCAATTAATGAAGGGGTTTGGTAGTTGAATATCCAACCAAACACAATGAATGAAGGTATGGAGAAATGGATTGAAAATTGAAAATTTTTAGACAAGGGTAGAATATGTACCAACTCATTTACCATGATTGAAACCCGAGTCTTTCTAACACAAGCAAGGGAAAGATCGAGAACCTTCTTGAGGGGATAGAGAAGAAGACAATGAATGAAAGTGAGTATATGGATAGTCTTTGGGACTGAAATGGAGGGAGAATCCATGAATAGAGAAGACATGAGTGTGTCGAGATAAACAAATGTGCTGAAATGTGGAAGGAACCCATGACTAGAGAAGACAAAGAGAAGAGAGCAAGAGAGTTGTTGTATTCGGGCAGAGAATCCTAAGCCTGAGCCTGACAGAGAGGTCCATGAGCTTGATGTTTACTGGGTAATGGAGAAAAATTCCATGTGTTGAGATACAAATCCAGTTGGAAGGACATATGAGAATACCTCATGGAGGCCCTGAACATGGTGGGTAAGAAAGGGGGCTTCTGGTAGTGGTTTTTGTGGAGGAGAGTGTCCTTCACACCTTCAAATGCTTTAAGAGACTGAATATTGCCTAGCGGTGTCATGGCCTGACACGTGAGTGGGCTATTTTAGAGGATGATAGTGCAACAAAAACTATGTTTGGGTGGAAACGCGATCACCACCAGTTAGTTGGTTTGACTACCCACCCTCATTCAGTTGTTCTAGATTTCATTTTATGAATAGATAAGTGTCCACTTATGCTCTGAGTATTTAAATATATGAATGAATTATGTATGTTTTTGATTTATGATATGTATGGATTTACAAGCACAATGAATGAATGTATTCTTATGAAATCTCCATGTTTTATTGGGTAAATGTCCATACTGGTTATCTCTTGAATGTATGCACACGTCACCTAAGGCCTATGGACAACAACTTGGTGAATTGACATGAAATTGTCTATGTGTAGGGATTGAAATCACATTTTACATATAAGGGTTTTATGGGAAATAATGTAGAAGGATTTGAGTTGTTTGAGATTGATCTATAAACTATCGTGGATATTCCACTGGAACAATTCCTCATAATAGATATGATAAATAAAACTAAAATCTACAGTATGAAGGTTAAATTACATAATATTTAGTTACTAAATTTATTCTTATGCATGAAATAGATAAAACACTGAAAATAGAGAAAATAAAAGTACAATCACACACCATCAGAACCCTTACAGGTGAAAATCCATCTAGAAGTTGAGGCTGCTCTGCTCTCTTTTCTTTGGTATGGAAATAATGCAAGTATAAAGGAGAAGGGACTCTCTATGGAGTTACTTTAGACATGTGGCATGTTAGGATGCTACAAAATATTAACCTCCTCTCTTCTGCTCTCTAATTCCCCACTCTTGGTTGTTCTACTCTTCTATGGAACACAATACAATAACATAGAATGGAACCCCTTGTCCTCCTAGAGGCTCGGTATTTAACATAGACCGATAACTATCTGGGGGTATGTTTTTGACTTCAACAACCCTCAATTATGGTAGGGTTTTGAACCTTATATAATCTTCTTGAAATTCTTCATCTGGATAGCCCCACATGAATGAGTAATGGGAGATAACGTGGCATCCTCTCATACCATGGTGTCCAACACGATAGGTCCACTCGTGAGAGGCATAAATTTTTCATACAAACTTTGATTGATGCATGATTTGCACCGTTGAAAAGGTCTTAGAGTGTAGAACACCGTAAGGGGGGTGTGCATAGGTTTCAGACACCAGAACCCCAAAAAACACCATTTAATGCCTCAAAATGGATTTGAAAGGTTCCATACCCCAATTTTCCAAACTGGGACCTGCCACTAAAATGAACCTGTAAGCTGACTCCTCCAATTTTTTCCACTCTAAAAGCATCGAGGTAGTTGAAAAATAATATAATGATCCAAATTGAATAAGATATCTCTAATTTCCTCTAAAAATCCTTGTATTGGATTGCTACGGTAAACATACTCAAATCTGGATCAAATTAGTAGGTTTCATAGCCGACGAACACTGGATAGAGTTCTACACAAGCCTAAGGAAGGAAGCTGAATCTAGATATTCCTTAGCACATGAGTAGTTAAGAAAAACTATAATGAGAGGACCCCTGAAATCCATATTATCGAAAATACAACATTTCCAAAAATGAGACTTATTCAAAAGTTTTGGATCCCTTAGGAAATTTGCAACTAGAATTTGGTGTTGGAACCAAGACCTAAGGATGGGATTGGTGGTTGGAACCTTGTCCAGTGGAACCACAAATATCTAGGAAGTGGAAATATAGGTTCTTATTTAAGTCATCCTTGTCAAAATCCTGGATCCCGAATATGGAATTCGGAGGTGGAACCCTGAATCTGGATAGTGGAAATCCAGAGGTTTTACAAAGGGGACATTGTTAAAATTTTGGATCCTGGATGTGGGACCCAGTAGAGGGAAGTGAGATGGTGTAGAACCCGATGGTTTGTAACCTTGCAGTGTGTAGCGAGCCTCATTATAGGCCACACAAACAAGAAGGATCCATTAGCAAGGCCACAATGGGGAGATTATGGTGGTGGATGTCGGATGACAGAACTGGGAGGACAAAACCATGATAATTTGTTAATCCAAAGATTCTAAAAAATAGACTTTTGGAAAATTATGGATGCCAGATGCCACATCAGTAGGCCACAATAGGTTCCACATCAGCATGTTGAGTTGGATACCACATCAAATGAAACATGAACATATAATGTCAGAAGTGCCACATTAGCTTGTTGAGTCAGTATGCCATGTTGACATGCCATGTCATAGGAGAGGTCAGTTGAGAGAATTGTCAATAGGGCTCCAGTGGTATGTCATAGGGAAAATGGAAAATGGTTGGAATCGACAGGTGGAACTTGGACCATTTGAAAAATATATAAATATGGAGATTCTCAAAAATAGGCTTTTTGCAAAATTCTAGATGCCAAATGCCACATGAGCAATGCCTTTTCATGCCATGATAGCATGTATGTGTCATACCACATAAACAATGCCTTTTCATGCCATGATAACATGTATGTGTCATACCACATCAAGAAGGTGACTATGTTATAAATCATTGAATTGTTGATGAAGGAAAGGGAGTAGATATCGAGGATAATGGATAGTTAGGACCTCACTTTGGCAAGGCATTGGATGGTGGAATCAACATATGGCTCCAAGACCATCCAAAAATTCAGAAATCTAGGAAATCCAAAAAAAGGGATTTTATAGAAAAGTCAAATGTCAGATGGTGGGATGGTGCGGTGGAACCCAAACCATCCGGATATCTGAAAATCTAGGATTTCTTAAAAATGGGTATTTTGTGAAATGCCAAATGTTGGATTGTCAGATGAGGAACCTTGACATTACAAAACTATAAGCCTTGAGGAAAAATGGAAGATGCGAGGTAGGATGGACATGGCATTTCAATGTGGAGCTATATATACATAATTCCCCAGGTAAGGAGAGGAATTGGGTGGAACGTGGAAGTGTCAGGTGGAGGGAGACATGTGGAGAGGGTAGGTGTCGATCTATGGGGAATTTGGGACTAAAGGGGCCTATTATAGATTGAGCACCATTAAGCCTACAAAGAATGAGGATTGTTGATCACGGTTGATCTCAACCATCGTTTCTTTAAGGATTAAGTAATCTCGTTAGCCAATTGCACCTTTAATCCCTAAATGGATACGGGCTGTCAGGTTGAATAGATCTTAGCCGTCAGAAATATCATAATCATGTGACCATGTTAAAGTTCATGCAACTTAAAAAATTTCTACTAATCAGAACCATTGATCTGAGTGATCATCCACTGTCTGATCCAATGGATGTGCAAGTTGTACCCTGTAGGTATAAGGGAAGAGGGGATGTAAACAACTCATGTTGTAGCCAATGGTTAAGAGATAGGTGGAGTCTTGTCATTGGGTACGTAATTTAGGGTAGACAGATTAAACATCGCCAAGTGGTGGTCGGGTATAGGTGGGACCCATGTCGTTAAAGGAAGACCATCCAGAAATCCAAAAATATGGGATTTTAATTAAATGGGACTTTTATAAAAGTCTAGATCCCAGATAGTGGAACCCTTGTGGTGGAATGGTGAGACCATAGTAGTGGATATCTAGAGGAATCGAGGATTCCAAATGTGATAATATCCCGAACATTTGGGGATGCTTGATGGGAGGATATCCAGTCCTGTGGTAACTAGTGAAGTGACCAAGGCTTACATCTAGCTTGAATAATGGAGACACGTATGGAAGGTACCTGCATGGACATGTCCACATATGGATGCCACGTGGGTAGGATGACGTTATCATATGAATTGATGAGTAGATCTTCCAGAGGACATAAATTTTTGTTTGGGGCTCGGAATTGAGAAAACTTACAATCATTGGAAAGCTCTCAAGGAGCATAATTGAATTTTAACCTCATAATCAAGATCAAAGTTATGGTTTGGAAGAGAAAGTTAGAGGGAAAATAGAAAATTCTGGTGCAGCTGATCCAGATTATTTTCGGCACAAAATGAGAGCGAAGATATAATAAATAAATGTACAGAGATATCTCATATATCCAATAATATAAAAAAATATATCAGAGATGCAACAAATATCTATTAATGAGCGAAATGTACAAAACTATAGAAATACAGAGTGAAAGACTCGCTAGAATGGTGGAAACTTATCTCTGAGAAGAGATGTGACAACTACTCACATTTGCAAGAAGTTGATTGTTACAATGAGGATCCAAAGGAATTTTTATCATAAATAAAATCCAAAACCCTAACCCCGGAAGATGAAAAATCAACAGTTTTTTGGACCCCGTTTTGGGTAGTTTGGTGTATCAACTTCCTGGGGCGTAACTTTGGCATACGATCTCTGTTTGGGGCGCATGATAGCTCGTTGGAAAGGTATTGTCGAGGAGATTCATTTTGGGGTATTTTTCAGAGCCCGTGGATATAATTTAGGTGTTATATCCTAAAATAACTTCATTTAGGCCCTCAAAATGGCCCCAAAAGTTTAGGAACCAAAAAATTGTGAAAAAACAGTAAAATGCCAGAACATTGTTTTGAGCTAGTTGGAATAGGTGGGTGGCCACCAATATCAACTTGGATCAACACCCCACTATCTTAATTATGTTTACAGGATTGGGTGTGTTACAGAGTGGTATCAGAGTTGTGGTTCAAACATTGGACCCGAGTGGCCAGAGATAGACCACATAGACAAAATTGATAATTCTTGTTTGAAAAAAATAACTAAGCCTATAAGGGATAGAAAAAGGCACAAAAGTAGAGGTTATGGAGTAAGGAATGATGGTATTGAGGCTATGTCACCTAGGAACTAGAAACTGAAGTACATTGGTTACAACACTAGGGGTTATATGAATTTCAAAGAATGAATTAATTTGTTTTTATAATAGTTGTAAGGTTACCTATCAGTGTGGGCTAACAAATCCTCTTGCAATTATGATTGATGCTTATATAAAGGCTAATACCTATATGAATAATTCCATGTGTTTTAGGAATTGATGAAAAATTGTTATGGCCAATCCCTTTTATTGAAATGGAAGATACTTGTTGTTTCTATCAATTTATGTGTGAGTAAATGGACCTTTTGAACATGTAAGGGTGCATGGTATAAGAACTAGAGTTACCGGAAAAAAACATAAGGGCTTTGTGGGCCAAAAAATTGTCGGTAAGAAAGAGGTCACATGTATTGATAATGGCTGTGACTGTTGAGCACACACTTATATTGAGAGGGGAGAGGGTGAATTAGTCTATCTTTTCAATTTTAACATTCATAAACCATAATGAAGAAATAACATAAATATAACAATCATATGACATGATATTTAATGTGGAAACCCTTTCGGGAGAAAACCACAAATTTTATTTTTTATTAATTTATAGGCACCAACCTATGATTACAAATGTTTGTAGGAACCAACCTATAGGAGACATCGATCCCCTCTTATGTTTTTAGGAACTGACCTACACGAGACACCAATCCCCTCCACTATTTGTGGGCACCAACCTATAGGAGATACCGATCCCATTTTCCCTTTGTAGGCATAGAGCTACATGAGACACCAATCCCCTCTTCTATTTGTAGTCACCGACCTACAAGAGACACCTATCCCCTCTTCTGTTTGTAGGCATCGACCTACATGAGACACCAATCCCCTCTATTGTTTGTAGGCACTGACCTACACGAGACACCAATCCCCACAACTGTTTGTTATGTAGGCACCAACCTACTTACAAGTTCTTCATTTCCATTTCCTTCACTAGTTTGTTTGCTTCTTCTATCTTCATCAAATCTGCTTTGCACTTGTTACTTCTTCTTTCACCAGATATGCTATGCACTCGCTACTTGTTCCTTCGCAAGATTAGCTTGACACTCACTCCTTCTTTTTTTTTTTTTGATTTTCTCAACGCTCTCTCCTTCTATTTTCACTTTGCCTTCACAAAATCTTATTGCTTCTACTTTTTCTCTACATCTTCCTTCGCCAATTTTTCTTGCTATATTTATTTTCTAGAACACCAGATCTGATATTCACTAACATTTAATCATTTCTCCATGAATGATATTCAATCCTCACTCCTGATATGGTATGCATAAGAATATTACATTTTCACCCACACACATTTTTTTTCATAACCCTCTTTTCCATTTATACTTTACCATAAGCTTTACATCGAAAGTCATGTTCATTTGAAAAGTCACGACTTTTCTTAAATACTAATTAACTTTCTCTCTTTTTTATTTTTTAATTCACATTTTAACATACGATGGGTAAAATACCACAATGGTTTGTAAATCCATGTGAAAATACCATGGGCACTTTCACTTTTACATTTTTTAATCCATTTCCATGTTTACTCCACTTTCACTTTTACCTTTTTTTTAATCCACTTTCATGTTTACTCCACTTTTACGTAAACTCCACTTCCATTTAACTTTTCCACATTTGTATTTATTAAAGTCACATTTATATTTGAATACTTACTTACCTTTGACATCAATGGCAATAATTTATTCAACAATATCCCCCTTTGTCATTGATGACACTCATGTACTAAAAAACACATCATCTTCCAGAAATAGAAAAAATTCTCCCTTGTCTGCAACTCTCCCTATCCATAATTCTCCTCCCCCTATCTCCAACTCTACCTGTTTGTAATTATCCCCCTTTGACATTGTTACAAGGATAATATCTCTATGGCATGGGGTAAACCACAACAGACAAAATGACACCCATAAATAAACTCTAATCCTAAGTATTCTATATAAATTAAATTCTAACAAGACAAGGTCAAGAGCCTACCTCGTCCAGACATTGATGATGACCACCCTTGAGCACGCAACTCAAAGATTTATACCTGTAAGTTTTCCTCAACAATGAATATACACAAGCATATGGTGATAATATATAATGTTATCATATATATTAGCATAATCCATTAACATACATGAAAAATACGCCCATGGAATAATAATTCAAATATTTGAAAGATATCAATTGGACGAGAAAATAGTATTTATATTAAAATAATCAACATAAGTATATAGGTGACAAACTTCTGTAACGACACATATTAGAACCGAAAAACTAAGTCCCTCCAGCTAGGCCTCCACCAAAGGAAAGCTCATATAAAGGAGACAATAAGGTTCTACATCACAAAGAAGGAAGAGCTTGGGGGCTGAACAATGAGTTTAGACTTTCAAGGATAAAGGGATGTAGACTCAATATGAAGTGGAATTTCTCCATAGTATATTTTCTCTCAAAATTTGAATTCTCTCCTTTTCCAAGGATTATATATGGCTCAATTTATAGCCTTCAAATGGAACTAAAGGGTCGAGTTGGAGCGTTTCTAGTATATGGAAGGTCAAGGACCATGGATCTCGTGACGTGACATGGAAACCCGACATAATTTTTAATTTTGAGCACCAAACCTGATGTACACGGTATGTGGTGGAGCAACCTACGTATACGCTTGTTGTCTAACTGGTAGGGTGTGCATATGTGGAAAAATGTTCTTTTTTGGCTCTAGAAGGTAAAAAAGGGGACTTCAAGTCTGCATAGGGACATGGAAAGGCCATCCAAGCAAGTTGCATGGGGTGAGGTAAAGTTTTCTATAACATACATAAATGGAAAAGGTATGCCCCCCCTAAGTTGTGCGTATTTACTGACGAGATGAGAGGGATATCACTCCCAATATTTGTCTGAGATATGCAAATGTTTCTCTGGGAAAGGGTTTGGTAAAAAAAAATTCAACTTGTTCCTTGGTAGCAATGTATTCCAACTTGACACTTTGTTTGACTACGTGTTCTCTTAGGAAGTGGTACTTGATGAGAATATGCTTCGTATTTTTCTACATAGTTCCTTTTGTTTTGATTCTCCCCCTTAGACTATGCTTTCTCTTGTATTTTTTTGAAGTAACTCCCCTTGTGAATGTACTATATTTTCTTGTTGTAATTGCTAAGTCTTATCTGTTTTACCATCGCTCTCGTGAATTTCTCCTTCTTCTACTTATTAAAAATCTACCAAATACTTTCTAGATGTTTCACTGTCACAATACTATTAGCTACTCACAACTGATAGGATTGGATGCCTTCAACATTTTCTCACAATCTGCTGCTAAAAAATGAATGGTATATTGTTGTTCAAAAAATGTTCATATATAAGTTATCACATCTCCATGTTCTTTGAATCTTCAAGCTATTATGTTCCTTCATAGATTCTAAGGTATCTTCCATTGTCATACGTATGTTTCTGGTCTAGTAGTGCTTCAATGTCATAAAACCACCATCCTATTGTCCTTAAAAAAACTTTACTAAACATGGTCAATGATGGTCACAACATATATAATATCTATGTGGACTTGTCTTTTCTTTTTCATAGTAGATACTTCAAACCATGCCAACTTCCAAAGTTCCATACACTATTCACAAGTGCTTCTGAGGTTTCCTTGGACAAATGTGTAGAGTTGTTGTCAAATTTCATTCCTAACTATAAAAAATCCTTTAAGGTATGAAGAAGGAATGCTCAAAATACTGAATGAGAATTATATGTATGTTTCCCAGAATATAACGTCTTCCACTTGCACTTTTTCTATCATCAACACTGCTTTCCCAATCTACATCTATATATATCGTTAGAGTAAAATATTCACCTCTTGAGTACCATAGAAGTATGAACACTATCACCAATGATGCAATATTATCAGTCTCTGTCAATCCAGATAGTCTCCATATCCAACATAGGAAATAGTACATATCCAACAACAATCAAACATGGTTGGGTTGGTCTCAACAAATCCAAGTCTATTCAACAAGAAATAGTCGAGTCATCAAGAATACATTAGTTGGGTTCACATATTGATAACTTCAAGTATCCCCCCTTGAGAGATCAATAAGTAGTGACAATAATTCTTGTCGAAAATTCCAGTGGACGGACAACCCAATCAAATCTCAGTTGGAAAATACTCAGTCAAAACTCCAGTCAATTGTCATATCTGTTCGATGCTTAGTCGACCACTTCCATGTAAATCATCAATAAGTAATAGGAATGTTTCATGACTGTACAACTGATGATACACAATTATATGAATTCCTCAAACATCTAGTCAAATGATTCCACGACCATCCATCAATCCAACCACAATCTATCCTGGTAGTCATCACTAGTCCACAATTCTAACTTTCACGTCTATTCTGTATATATATGGAAGCATGATTTCCATTCCCTCAATTTTTATGGTGAGGATGATGATAGGTCACATATTTTTGTGCTTTCTGATTAGAGGAGTTAGGCTCAGAGTCAGGTTCATTTATAAGAGTAGAAAAAACTTGACATATTAGCAACAATGTCATCTTTAACAACATGCTCAAATGTAGGCATGTGAGGAGCATGCAACTCATCAATTTGTTTGACACAATCAATAATAGTTTTTTCTTCTAGAAAAATAGTTTGAAATCCTCTTGCAACAAATACAAATTCTTTGGTTTTAGCAAGGATGGGAGTAGGTAGGGAGGCAACAATAACATCATATCCAAGACCAGTATTAATGAATAGAAACCTTTGACAATTGATGATATTATCTAAGATTTCAATACTCTTTTTAAACTTCAAGCTTCCGTTTAACTGAGCAGTTGATTTTTCTAAATCCTTTCTTAAGGAAACAATCTCATATTCTAGCTCTTCACAATTTTCTTCATTTTTCTTCAATTGGATTCTCACCACTTCTTATTCCCTTCTTGCCTCTTCTAATTGAACCTTTAGGCTCATGAGAATCTTTTTTGATTCTTCAAGGCTTTGTGACATTTTGTCTTTTGAATCACGATCCTCTTCTTCATATTTTTGTAGTTTCTCATTCTGTTTCAAATTCATTTTCCTTAGCTTCTTTATTTCTCTTAAGGCACAAATGAGTTCTTCTTCAAGATCCACTTCTCCATCTGTTTCATCTTTTTCCTCTTCTTATGAATCCATCATTTCTTCCCCTTTTTCTTCATCAATATTTGTTTCAATTTCCATAAAAATAGTTTCTTATCTATCACTATCAGAACTACTTTCATTTCTTTCTTCAGACAAGTCACTAACCCCTTTTGAGTAGAGGCTCTTCTTTTGCTGATAAGAGTTCTTCTTCTTTTCATGCTTGTTTTGTTTGTGGATATTTTTGTGTTGATGATGTTTTCTCTTTACATTATAGTCTTCTTCATTATCACTACTTTCATTTTTTGCATATGGACAATTAACAACAAAATGTCCTACTTTTCCATAGTTAAAGAATTTAAAGGGAAACTTACCTTTGTATTTACCAGATCCCTTTTTGAGTTTTCTTAGAAAATTTACTTACTCTGCGCTTGATTCAAAGTTGGAACAATCACTTGATTTGTGCTCTTTGTCTTCATATTCTTTGAGGATTTGAAAGCTTCTTCTTCATTTGATGGTTTTTCCTTTTCAGTCCTCGTTTCATATGCAATGAGGATCCCATGCAATTCATCTATTGTTAATTGATCAAGATCCTCCATTTCCTCGATGGTAGAAACTTTTTCACCAATATTAAGGGGAGTGACCTCAACACCTTTTTCACAATCATTGGTTCTTCCACTATTTCACAAAGTCCCATGATGATGTTGCCAATTTTGTCCACATATAAGAGACACAATGAAATATTTTATTTGTCTTTCATCTTCAAACTCTCAAAATGTATTCTATGAGTTTGGAGCTTATCCTTCTTGAACTTGTCAATGCCTTTATGAATGTTTTGAAGTTTGTACCAAATTTCTTTCGCTGATTTTCAATGCATTACTTTGACGAGCTCTAATTCTGATAGTTCGCACAAGATGGAGTTCATGGATTTTGCATCATTTTCACTAGCCTTTTTCCCGAACATATCTATTGGTGGAGTTTTTGGGGCTATATAACTAGTCACAAATGATTTCCAAATATCAAAACTAAGGGCCATTAGATATGTTTGTATCCTTATACTCCAGAAGGAATAGTTTGTTCCGTGAAACAATGGAGCTCTGTTTGTAGAGAAACCTTCCTGACCAGTCATGTGTGCTCCCGATATCTATCTTCCACTGGGTAGACTATTTCCAAAGGAACCAGATTTGATACCAATTATTGAGAACACACTTATACTGAGAGGGGGGGGGGTGAATCAATATAAGGATATATTTTTATTTTAACATTCATAAACCATAATGAATAAATCACATTAATATAACAACCAGACGACACATATTTAATGTGGAAACCCTTTCAGGAGAAAAAGAAAAAACCTTATTTTTATTAATTTGTAGGAACCAACCTATGGTTACAAATGTTTGTAGGCACCAATTTACATGAGACATAAATCCCCTCTTATGTTTGTAGGCACCGACTTATGTGAGACAACAATTCCCCTTGTTGTTTGTAGGCATCAACCTAAAGGAGACACCAATCCCCTCTATTGTTTGTAGGCACTAACCTATGGGAGACACCGATCCCCTCTTCTATTTGTTGGCACAAAAATATATGAGACACCAATCCCCTCTTGATTTTATATGCACCAACTTATAGGAGACAGCGATCCTCTTTTTTTTTATAGGAATCGACTTATAGGAGACACCAAGCTATATGAGAAAACAATCCCCTTTGCTGTTTGTAGGTACCCATGTTATGGGACTTATCGATAAATGCAGACATAAACAGATCTCCCTAGACCCACCTATATCTAGAACAAAACAAAACAAAATATGATTCTTTCCCTTAGCTCTAACTATTGAGTTAACAAGAGATAGGAAACATATCGTTTAAATGTCACTTCCTCTTGCCATTGTCATCCTAGCTACATTCCCGTGCTCCTGTGATATTGAATCTGCAAGGTAACACAAGCCAACCAAAGTGAAAGCAATCCAATATACTCAACAAGAACTTATGCATGTGATCAAGGAATCATACAATAAAACAAGACAAGTTTTATGAGAAAGAAACATATCACTGTATTATATTTAAAGTGAAAGTGGAGAATACAACCAAATCCTTGATGTTGAAAGTTCCCCTCTCGATGATCCTTTGCTCCAACACACACACTTTCTCCAATATTGAATGAATAAGATCCACAATGACTTGATGAACTGAAATGAGTCTCTCAAGAATAATCCAAGGTAGAACTCTCCATACAATCTTATCCTATTCAACCTTCATTAACCTTAGCCTTTTCCATGAGAAATCCCTGTTTATATAAGGGAGAGAGAGATGATTAAAGAGATTAGGATAATCCCATCAAATCAAAGAAGCAAGTAAGATCCCAACCATACAGATGCCACCTCACCTTCTAGAACTTTCGTGAAACTCGACCTTTTCTTACTCTTTCGACATCGTTGCACCCTAGCTGTAGAGTAGCCTGCAGAGATGTCACATCCTAGCTTTAGAGAAGGGGGTGAAAATTAGGCATCGTCGCACCCTATGTATGGTGCAGCCTGCGACAACCTTTATTAACAGGGTTTTTGATAGGAGAAAGTCATTTACTTTCCTCATGAAGAAATGCTATTTTTTGGGAACATGAACACATGTTGTTAATGGATCACTGGGGTGAACAAAATAATGTGTAACAAAATTCCCCTCAAAGTATGAGACTGGAACTCGTGACAGTTGAAATACTTTGTAGAATGTGTGTGTCAGAAACAAGGAGCACATTGATTAGGAACCTACAAATAGTCCAGCATCAACATAATAATATACCATTGTTTGAGGTAGGCATTCCCATACTCATATTACAAAATGTCAAATGAATCATGGCCACTAAATATACACTGTGGATTCATGTCACTGTGAATCGACATAGTCACCCAGAATACACTGTGGATCTATGCTATAAATAATTCTAATCCAGACATAGTCACGATACATACAAAGTGGATCTATGTGTCAATACAAATCAAGAATACTCTGTCACAACCTAGACCAAAATGGGATGACCCAGGGTCTTCATTTCCATCACTCCTAAGTACGAATCTAACCATGTGATTATAGGTGCTGAAGTCGAACATGTTAGAAACCACTTGATTACCAGTCAATGATGAGAACTGTTAACAAGTGCGAGGGAAATGACCATTGATGTCAATGACTCCCAAGGTACCCTATTACTATCAAACGAATGTGAATAAATAAGTTGAAGTCGAACACTCAAAGGAATATTCTAATCAGGGGTCAATGATGTGAACCTACTATTTAAAGTGAAAAAACCTACCATTGATGTATGTAGGATCGAAGGTACACAATGATTTCTAGGTCTTGTTCCTGGATAATGAGTTGAAGTCGACAGGAAAAGAGTCATCATAGGAGGGCCTTAATGTATCCCCCATCAATTACATGAACTAAGTAACCAATTTGAGGTAGATCAGAGTTTAAAGTGATTTGAAACTAACACAGGGAAGGTTGACATGGTAGAATATTTATAACTACAGATGGCCGACTCAATAGAAGGATTGCTAAGGCTAGACTTCTCTTGAACATATGAATGACACAACAATGGTTTTGGTAGCATTGACTCAAGGAGGACCCAACATATGGACATGCAGACAATTAAGCAAGAGACAAATGGATTTCCAAGCCCGAATACAATGATGAAGGGGGGTGTCATGTTCAAGAGAGACTACTACTACCACTAACACAGATACTGAGACACATTTCTTTCCCAAGTTTTCCCCCACCATTTCTGGCAAGTACCTCTTTATTTTTATGCAAGCTTGAGGAGGATAACATATGCTTGTTGATGTAATCTCATCCTTTGGACGAGTCCCTCGAAGTATGTTTAACGAACCCTAAGAAGGAGTGGTTCGGTCCCATATGAGTCTTTCAATGTTTGTTTAACGAGTCCAAGGAAATAAAACTTAGGGGTTTTTCATGTTTAGAGAGTCTGAAAAACACTTAAAGAGAACTCCATAAGTCCCTTTTTGTAAAGTAATCTAATGAGACCAAAAAAGTGATAAGCTACTGCCCATCAAATGTTTTATTCAAATACTCTTATGAGTGTTAAAAAACAAAGTTGCTCGATGATATTTTCATTTTTACGGAGCGTGAAAAGAGATTAAAGGTTACTCCATAGGTTTCATTTTTTGTGTTACCATTACGAGTCCGAAAAGTGATAAAAGTATACTTGATTACATTCTCATTGATTTACGAGCACGAGAAAGAATAAAAACTAAGCTCAAAGTTTTTCCTAAAAAACTCTAAAAGGATTTGTACATGCGACAAATGTATAAAAAAAAACCAAAAAGCGTATCCTTGTTCAATGTTTCACTCCTAGAATTTTCATCTACAAAAAATCAACACTTGCAAAGTCATTAGGACTTTAGGGTTTAGGTAAAATATATAAAATAATATAAAATATAAATGAAAAAGTGAAAAATTCAATAAAAATGGTTAAAAACTTCATTTCACTATTCCATTGCCATTTCACCCAAACTTTACTATAAAATCCCATATTTACCTCAATTTTCCACTGCGGATTGCAGAGGGCACATTTGATCATTCGGCGAACAGTCTCCACAGAACAGGTAATTTTCAGCTCTTTCAACTTTTCATGGAGAAAAAATTGTTTTCCATTGGTTAAAAATAAACTTTTGAGTGAATTTTTTGAGGGTACCTATGCGCAGAGGTCATCACAGGTGTCCTATATTGGGCCCTGCGATGATCTAGGGTCATCGCAAGAAGCCCTATAGGTGGCCTGCGACGACTCCATAATGTACGGATGCCCTGGCATGCAACATGCACAGTTCAAAAAGGTTTTTAAGATGTATTGCCAATAAAAAATCTCCAGGGAAGAATATGATGATGCTAATATCTCTTTAATGGTCCATTACAGGTTTTCCATGGTAAAAATGTTGGAATGGTGAGAGAGAGAGAACAAGGAGGAAGACTACTTTGTCAGGAATGACCCGAAAATGGTAATGGCTCTTTGGTAGTGTGGATTGTTAAAATTATACAAAATCTAGGGTATGAGGGCCCAACCGAGATTACTCGAGTACCTAGTTCACATGTGGGATGTGAACGAGAAGGAGTTTCATGTGGGTCCTCACATTCTTATGATAGATATAGAGGATATCTACTTTTTGACTAGGTTATCTCATCGTGGGTCCTGAGTCACACTGGCAGGCAACAGAGGTGGTGGTGCACCTATGAACCATTATATTAGTGAGCATTGTGTGCCAGGTACTCATAAGCATAGTAGTAAAGTCACTATAAGAGATGTTCAATACTGTCCCTACGAACCATCCTCTACACCATCACACACATGGCAGGGAGTGCAACTCCCCATATGGCTCTTCAGAGATATTTTCAGTATGCACTGGAATGTATGGAGTCCCGAGTTTTCAATTGGTGTGAAGGGGTGCTCAAGATTATGAAAAACAAATTGACCAAGTGCATGAGTGGTGAACTAAAACAGTTTGGGTACGGTTCTATTTTGGTTTCCTTCTTCCTAGAGAGGGTCCCAGTTTTGCGTTTACAGGTAGAGTGAGGTATACCTGCCCCATAGGACACAACATGTAGTTGGTCCTATCATTAAATATAACGATGTGTTCTTTGATTGGTTGAGAATGCAGATGCTCATGGTCGATGGCTATGCATATGCTAGACTAGATTTTCAAGGAGATCCAAATTTGGATCTTCTTGAGGGTTCACAATGGGGGGACATAGGTAAGAAGGGAATTTTGTTTATATGACGTTTTTGTGATTTTTTAAATGATATAAAAATGTTTTTTATGTTTCTTATCCAATGACTAATCAAATTCTCTTTGATGATGCAGATGTGGGACCTTACTGCCCTTCGAGTTCATCCCCTATCCAGAGATGAGGGGACAAAGATGTCGTAGTGGGAGTAGCTACTGCCGACTATGATACCATAGAGAAAAACCTAGAGGGACTTACGATAAACATCCCTCATGCCTCTATTGATGATATCTCGAGGCATTAATAGTGCCATACAGTGGGCGTGTCTGCTTCCATCGGTCGACTACTCTGTAGAGTAGCACGGGAGGTCCCATGTTATAGTGAGAAACATCCTTGATGCTCTATTTTATATGAAGCCATGTGCTTCACATTTTTGATATTTTGGTCTTCGGACAAAAATAGTTTTAGTAAAACTTTTATCGTTATATATATACGAGGCTTCTATCGACTTACTTGTTGTATATACAAAGTGTGATTGGATTTTATAAATGTCTTGAATGTCTGTCTAACACATAATTAGCCAATGCATCTATTAATGTATTTAGACATCTAGGAATGTGTTGATATTCAATGTAATCAAAATGACGTTCCAAGAGGCGAATTTATAAATATACCCTTAACAACGTAGGACTTTGAATGGAGTAAGAAATTACTCAACTGTAGGAATAGTAACTGTTAATTGAGTCATACAATAAGATGGTGGATTCCAAGTGAAACAACATCGGTCAATAATTCGATGACTGCATTGTATTCCACAATATTGTTAGTTACACGAACAAGGCAAAGACCATGTAGAATAATCAATTCATTCGTAGGTGCATAGATTTCCCCAACAACAGATGCTACGTTTTGAGTACTGTGACTAGTGCCATCAACGAAGCTAATGTAAGGTAGCGAAGGCACCGAAATCTAGAAACCAAGCACAACGCAGGGTAAGCATCTGAAGTTCGTAACCAAACAATGAAAAAGCACATAAAGAGTATGATACACTAAAATACAAGCACTCATGCAAAAATGACTTAAGCATAGTACTTTTTTAAGTAAAGCCCATTTCTGGGTTCACTCAAAGGGATTCCATCATAGTAAACTAGCTCATAAGCTCCCTTCTCTAACACTCGTTTGACAATGTAAGGACCTCACCACATGGCCTCGAATTTACCGGCCCCTAGCAAATCACGATCTTTCTCGCAAAGGAGAAGTAGATCACCTTAAAAAAAACATGTGGCTTGACATGTTTGTCGTATTGGGATTTAACAAATTTCTTCTGAGTTTCAATAACTAAGGCGTCATCACGATGGATTTTGTCTAGTTTCATTAAATACGAAAGATGCTCTTCTTCGACAGAGGTATTGGGGAGAAGTTCAACGGCTAGTTTCAGAGATGGTATTTCACATTCAATCGGCAAGATAGCTTTGATACCATAAACTAAATGGAAAGGTGTAAATCCCATGGCAGACTTGACGGATTTCCGACAGACCCATAACGCTAAGAACAACATCATGTGCCAACTAGTCTTACGAATTCCTATCATCCATCGAAACATATTAATGAGAAATTTGTTTATTTCTTCAACCTGACCATTAGCCTATGGATAATAGGGAGTTGAGTTTTCATGGCGAAGACCCAACTTTTCAGTAAGTTTAGACATCATAAAATTTTGAAAATGACTACCGTGATCAGTAATGATGGCTTGAGGGACACCAAACCGAGTAATGATATGATTGAATGTGAACAAGGATGCATTTTTCTCGGTGTTATCTAATGTAGGCATCACCTCGGCCCATTTAGTGAAATAATCCTGTTGACGGGCGAAACAGTCCGTCCGTCAATTGAGAGAGTGGAACTGGTCCGAAGTTGTCTAAATAACCCAATCCGTTTGGAATGGACCACCCTGACGAGTTTAACGGCTCCGTTGGCCGCTCTAAGGTATTTAAGAGAACCAAAGAGAAACTAATCTAAACTAACTAATCTATCTAAAACAATTAAAACTAACTAAAACTAACTAAAACAAACTAAAACAAACTAACTAAAACTAAATAAAAGAAACTAAACTAACTAACAATAAAAACAAACTAATATACTAATCTAATTAAAACAAACTACTAAATTAAACTAAAACTAAATACTAACTACTCTAACTATTATATACAATCTACTAATTACTATTATAATAACTCAAATCAACTATCTAATTATCAGTTACAATATTACTTATTCACAAATGTACACTATAAACAATCTACAGATTTAATTAAAACCTGCAAAATTCATGTGTTTTCTGCCCTAAGACAGCAAGATATGTTTTTTGATTTTTATATTTTATGAAAAAGAAATAAAACTTATTGAAATTAAATGATCTAATATATTTACTGAAATTAAACAATCTAATATAAATCTAATTAAACTTAAATCTAAACTGAACTATTTAATGAAAACAACAAATAAAAGATTAGCTGACCTGGAAGCGCTCCTAATTTGTCCCGTGTGTAATGACTCTGAAGCTGGTCAGAGGAAGGAAACTCACACCGGATTGGCCCAAAATCTTCTCGTAAACGATCAGTTGTGCTGCTCTTTGAGTTGGTTTGCAGGACAAACAAGACATAAAAATATCATAACAATTATAAGATGTATAAATCTCTGCAATAAGGGAAACCTGTTATGCAAACATTTATATTATATAATTCAACTCATGAAGAAGATAAACCTGTCATCCACAAACTGAATTAACAATTGTTATGAATTTTATATATTTGGAAGAAACCAGATATGGATTAGAGTGATTAAAATTATATCATTTKCACATGATCTAGATAGCTAAAGTAGTCAWAAACCATAAGWAAATTGATATACAAAACAYGAAACAAAATCTTGATATATTGAGAAGCTAAAGCTGTGACAAAACATYAATTCTGCTCCAGTTKGTATTAGAAATCCATATCCTTGTTCTCCCACGAATGAGGATGATGATTATTACAAAAATCATAAGTATATATAGGTCTCTCYACAGGGTAAAACATCCCYSTGGATAATATCAAACARTTTTACATAATCTGGGAGATATCCCMAAATCACCTAAACTAAGAAAATAAAATGCAAGTGAAATCTTTGAAACATCTCCTAACTGCTCAACAACTYAATTGMAAATTCGATTTTACCTGCAATABAACACAAATATCAAATTAGARAGATATTHCAKHAACAAAACACTAAAAAWTTKATCCTACAGACTTAGCTACARAATCATCTGATTYTGTAGCTAGTCTAAAATAGCAWAYARRACTAGRTAGMAATCAAATGAAATCTTTTTAAAASAATCMAATTTAATTTTCTTTTAACAAATATCCAAAAYGAATCACTAATAGTTCAAACACAATTTTTCATTCAAATTGAAAAAGAATGCAATCGGGACAGGGTAAGAATGCTCTGTTTTTCAGTTGCCATAAAATCAGGTCGAATCATAACAGGACTGTTAAATGAAATCAATGGTGAACCAAATTGTATAAGATACGACGCAATCATAATCGATTTGCATAGGATTCATATCATTTTAATCAAATTCCAATATAGAAAGGCTGTTATGATTATTATCAAAATGAAACATGCATAACAGTATCCACAAACTTTGCTATAGACTTCGTTCGCTGAGTGTCAAACAATTAACATATATGACCGAAATAATAGTCGTAACCATCATTGACTCGTTATAGTCATAGCATTGATATCATTCAATCAAGTGTAAAGATAGGTAACTGTTTCCATTATATTCAAATGAAATCATACTCAATGAGTACAAACCCAACGAATCTCGTTATTGATCACCACTCAGTCAATAGACAGGAGCGTAACATAATTCATAATATAAACTGGGTAAATAATCAAAATGAATATGGCTGAGTTTAATTATAGAAACAAATCGTGAGACTGGATACAGTTAATTTCATTCCTCAAATCGAATTCAAACAAGATCTTTGTTGCAATCTGATAACATGGTCAAACAAAACAGCCCGAATCGATTTGGTTGGATGTAACAACTACGATTCATATCTATTCGCAATTCGGTCATGTAATAACATAATGGTATTCGAATTCATCGAATCAGACATGAATTATAACATTATAACAGTTATGCTAACCACATCGTATAGAATATAACCAATTCAAATCGAACTATTGACTGCGTTCAAAATTGGAATACCAGAAACAACCTATGTTTAGAAAATATTAACAACTTCGATTATCAACAGAGTATTCGATTAAAGCAAATTAAAACAAATCAAATCTATCCCATGATCACTCGAATCAAATCCAAATCCAATCGAAACTTAAACGATAATGAAAATTGATTTATCAAAACAAAATTATATACAAAAGTGCATGCTTATGCGACAGAGCAGATCCACGAAATAAACAGAGTTTATGATCATGTCATATAAATAGGTGAAAGTCATACCAGTGAGGCTGTTCGGGCTACGCCAATTTTGAATTGACAAATGTTGTTGCCAACTCCACGTTCTTAAACAGAATCGAACCAGTTGTTCGTTGTTTCTTATCAGTGGATGGAATCTTATCCTGTTGACTAGAGAGCCTTGTAACTTGATCCTCCAGAGCATGAATTCTGGAATGCAGCACTGGCACATCGAGGTAATACCTTTCTAACCATGAGCCACACTGATCACATGGTGGAGCAGCAGGTTGAGATAGAACAGGAGGGGGTTTTGGCGAGTCATCGGGGGTTTCACAAGGCATTTTGATGCCTGGATAATTACGGTCATTTTGCAAGCAAGGAGGGAGGTTCTCGACAAATTCGTAAGAGGGTTTGTTACACAGACCTTTAGAATAGGGATACTCACTTTCCAGGAAACGTTCAATCTCCGAGTCAGAGTCTTTACTCACCATGATAGGGTCAGGGTTGACAGGAATTTTTGGTTTATTTCTTGCCATGCGAGAGATTAACCGAGCGTTTTTCTTACCTTTAGAATTCGCATCAGGTTTGGTATTATTCTTTTTAGCCACGGGTTTAACAGTTTTCTCACCCTTGGTGACAGAACTGGGTAGGTCAATAGGTGGTTCGGGTAGGGGTTTAGGTAGTAGAGCACTGTAAGGGACAGGGGGTACTATCTTGCTCTCGCTCACCACAGGTTTATCAACCTGTGGTGGGCGAGGTTCCTCAAACTTATTGCGATAAAGAAAGTCACTCCAACAGTCTCGGCGTAACCTCAAATGACAAACCACAAGCATTTTAATTAACCCAAAATGAAATAGGTTGTTGTCGACCTGGTTCCGTTTGAACCTTTTTGACATTTTAAACAGACTCCTATGCAAGTAGTAAGGCATATTAAGCTCATAGCCTATGAAAACCATAAGTAGCCGAAGGTGATACAGGAAAACGAAACCATACCGGCCCTCGCATGTGATGAATTGCTTGGTTACCATCAGCAAGTCGTGCCATCGTTGCTTTAGCATATTTGCGGGCAAGCCTTTGTCACAGGAGTTCACTCTTCGTGACTAGAAGAGAAATGTCCACGGGACATCCTCCACTTTACAATTTTTCGACCACCTCTATCCGACAGCAGGCAAACCGGTAGCTAAACTGAGAAATTGCTCATCAATTTCTAACTGCACATCCCCAACTTTGGCTCGGCAGTCATCAAAGGTTAATGCAAATTGCTGAGCCACACCAGGGTTAAAGCCATCAAACTTTCGAATGAACGGGAGCCATCCGAATTCCTCAAGGTCACTGTAAGAACCATCAAACATCAACAATGCTTGGCAACCATTGGGTTCATCCCTTACGACTGGAGCCATGGTGAGGGCGCATGGTAGGGTTCGGATTGAACACAACAATACATAGGAGTAAAAATCGATAGGACTAACAGCTGCAAGCATTCAAAGGGGAGGCAAATCAATATGCGTGTGCGAAGGTGGTGTGTTAGTTCACCGCCATGCACAACATTAATGGCACAGTACAACACTGTTTAATCAATTATGACGTCACTCAAACCACATTAATCGGTTAACACAAGGATTTAAACGGTGGATAGTGATACCAAGGCACCATTGTATCGTTTGAAACCATGGACATTCAATATAGAATCAAACCCAAAGTTAATACGTGCCATTGTAATAATTCAAAC
>SNQJ01S0107704.1:29605-43654 GCA_010110895.2 Picea sitchensis | reverse complement strand
ATAATGAAAATTGATTTATCAAAACAAAATTATATACAAAAGTGCATGCTTATGCGACAGAGCAGATCCACGATATAAACAGAGTTTATGATCATGTCATATAAATAGGTGAAATTCATACCAGTGAGGTTGTTCGGGCTACGCCAATTTTGAATTGACGAATGTTGTTTCCGACTCCATGTTCTTAAACATAATCGAACCAGTTGTTCGTTGTTTCTTATCAGTGGATGGCATCTTATCCTGTTGACTAGAGAGCCTTGCAACTTGATCCTCCAGAGCATGAATTCTGGACTGCAACACTGGCACATCGAGGTAATACCTTTCTAACCATGAGCCACACTGATCGCATGGTGGAGCAACTGGTTGAGATAGAACATGAGGGGGTTTTGGCGAGTCATCGGGGGTTTCACAAGGCATTTTGATGCCTGGATAATTAGGATCATTTTGCAAGCAAGGAGGGAGGTTCTCGACAAAGTCGTAAGAGGGTTTGTTACACAGACCTTCAGAATAGGGATACTCACTTGCTAGGAAATGTTCAATCTCCGAGTCAGAGTCTTCACTCACCATGATAGGGTCAGGGTTGACAGGAATTTTCGGTTTATTTCTTGCCATGCGAGAGATTAACCGAGCATTTTTCTTACCTTTAGAATTTGCATCAGGTTTGGTCTTAGGGTTTTTAGCCACGAGTTTAACAGTTTTCTCACCCTTGGTGACAGAACCGGGTAGGTCAATAGGTGGTTTGGGTAGGGGTTTAGGTAGAAGAGCACTGTAAGGGACAGGGGGTACTATCTTTCTCTCGCTCACCACAGGTTTGTCAACCTGTGGTGGGCGAGGTTCCTCAAACTTATTGCGATAAATAAAGTCACTCCAATAGTCTCAGCGTAACCTCAAATGACAAACCACAAGCATTTTAATTAACCCAAAGTGAAATAGGATGTTGTCAACCTAGTTCCGTTTGAACCTTTTTGACATTTTAAACAGACTTCTATGCAAGTAGTAAGGCATATTAAGCTCATAGCCTATGAAAACCATAAGTAGCTGAAGGTGATACAAGAAAATGAAACCATACCGGCCCTCGCATGTGATGAATTGCTTGGTTACCATCAGCAAGTCGTGCCATTGTTGCTTTAGCATATTTGCGGGAAATCCTTTGTCACAGGAGTTCACTCTTCGTGACTGGAAGAGCAATGTCCATGGGAAATCCTCCACTTTACAATTTTTCGACCACCTCTGTCTGACAATAGGCAGACCGATAGCTAAACTGAGAAATTTCTCATCAATTTCTAACTGCACATCCCCAACTTTGGCTTGGCAACCATCAAAGGTTAATGCAAATTGCCGAGCCACACCAGGGTTAAAGCCATCAAACTTTCGGATGAACGGGAGCCATCCGAATTCCTCAAGGTCACTGTAAGCACCATCAAACATCAACAATGCTTGGCAACCATTGGGTTCAGCCCTTACGACTGAAGCCATGGTGCGGACGCATGGTAGGGTTTGGATTGAACACAACAATACACAGGAGTAAAAATCGATAGGACTAACAGCTGCAAGTGTTCAAAGGGGAGGCAAATCAATATGCGCGTGCGAAGGTGGTGGGTTAGTTCACCGCCATGCACAACATTAATGGCATAGTACAACACTGTTTAATCAATTATGACATCACTCAAACCACATTAATCGGTTAACACAAGGATTTAAACGGTGGATAGTGATACCAAGGCACCATTGTATCGTTTGAAACCATGGACATTCAATATAGAATCAAACCCAAAGTTAATACACGCCATTGTAATAATTCAAACCATAAAATCAAAATCCAAAAGTTTAATCAATGCGCCATTGTAAAACTTCAAACTATTTCCACTCAATATAAAATCAAACTCATATGTTACCCATGCGCTTGTTGCATAATCAAAGTAAGAATGTCATAGTTTAAAAAATGTCTTCAACCACATAATAATAAACCAAAGGTAAGTGCCTTTCAGAATATCAATGAGCAGACCATGACAATTAAAATAACGATGGAGGAGTTTTCACGCTNCACTGTTTAATCAATTATGACATCACTCAAACCACATTAATCGGTTAACACAAGGATTTAAACGGTGGATAGTGATACCAAGGCACCATTGTATCGTTTGAAACCATGGACATTCAATATAGAATCAAACCCAAAGTTAATACACGCCATTGTAATAATTCAAACCATAAAATCAAAATCCAAAAGTTTAATCAATGCGCCATTGTAAAACTTCAAACTATTTCCACTCAATATAAAATCAAACTCATATGTTACCCATGCGCTTGTTGCATAATCAAAGTAAGAATGTCATAGTTTAAAAAATGTCTTCAACCACATAATAATAAACCAAAGGTAAGTGCCTTTCAGAATATCAATGAGCAGACCATGACAATTAAAATAACGATGGAGGAGTTTTCACGCTTTCAGTCGTGAAAACTAAAATGAAACCAATTTGCAAACATCGCATGAAATGAAAATATTGTTAATTTGCAAATGCGAAGACAATTTGAATCTCAGAAGATGTAGGTGTAGGCAACCTTTAGGGCAATAGAAAAAATTGTATTGGCAGCCAACAAATCCATAGCTACAATAATGTATCCATGCCCCCCCCATCGAGTGAGGGTTACATGTCATGAAGTCAATGCCTCATTTGGCGAATGGACCAATGAAAACTACAAGATGCAAGGGAGAAGGATGAGATCGTATCTTGTTATTATAAGTTTGGCAAGCATGGAATTTCTGGACAACAATAATGCAGTCCTTAAATAAAGAAGGCTATAAATAACTGGCTCGTAAGATATTTTGGGCAGTGGCATACCCAGACATATGACCTCCACATGCTCCAGAGTGATACTCATTCAAAGATTTCTCAGCTTCATCATAGGTGAGACATCATAAAAAAATGGAATCAACACCGCGATGGTAAAGGGTATCACTAAGAATGATGTTTTGGCGGGCTTGATATCATATACGATGATGATCTGTACTAGATAGGTTGGGTCGAAAAGTTTGAGTCTAGAGATATATGATGATATCTCCATACCATATGTCATCAAAACTAATAAGAAAAAGGGATTCGTCAGGCAAGGAATCCTCTGCCACATTTTAAGTCTCAGTAGTGGAAAGGTCACATATCAGTTCAACAAAAACCAAGGATTTCTTTGACTTAGCACGTTCAAACTCTAAGTCAAACTCCTGGAGAATCACTATCCATTTGGAGTACTTTCCCCCTATCAATTTTCGAGTGAGGATATATTGTGTGGGGTTGCAATCAGAAATAACATTGGTTCTGCATAATAAGATATAATGGCAAAAACGTTGGACAACTTGAACAGCTGCCAAGGCCAGTTTCTCCACATGTAGGTATTTGGTTTTGGTAGTCATGAGACTCTGAATCAAATAGTATATCACATGATCGTCATGTGAATCATAGTCTTGGACTAAGACCATGGAAATGGTAGAGATTGAAGCAAATAAGTAGAGGAAGTAATCCTGACTATAGACAGGGGAAAACAATAATGGTGTACAGGTTAAGGCAAGTTTCAAAGCTTCAAAGGATTTGTTTACAGTATCGTCCCATACAAATGCATAACCTTTCTTGAGTAGTTGAGTGAATCCTTTCGTTAGTTCAGTGTAATTTGGGATGAGACAACGCAAAAAATTTTCCTTCCCTTGCAAACTTTGGAGTTGGCAGAGTGTAGAAGGAGGAGGTAGATTAAGAATATCCTCAACCTTCAAGGGGTCTACTCGAATCCCATGTATCGACAAGATAAAACCAAGAAGTCAGTTGGATTCCACACAAAAGACACATTTGTGTGGGTTCAAACGTATACGATAATAACGATAGTGTACAAAAATGGCCCTTAAATGTGCCAGGTGATCCCGACAACACATGGAATGCGTTGACAGATTATCAAGATAAGGTTGCACAATGTGCTTAATATCATGGAAAGCGTAAGACATAACATGCTGAAATGTTGCACCAACATTCTTGAGACTAAGGGGTAATTTCCAGTAGGAAAAGGTTCCCCAAGGGAAAATAAAGGCAGTCTTGTGTTGATCTGTTGGTAAAATATTAATTTGATTATAGCCGGAGAAACCATCCATCAAAGAGAAGATTTCAGTCTCGGCACAGTCATCAATGATCTGGTCAATGAAGGGGTTGGGTAATTGTCCTTAGGACAAGATTTATTTATGTCCCTATAATCTACACAAACGCGGATGGTTCCTTGCTTCTTATTTATCGAAACAAAATTGGATACCCAATCGGTCAAAGCCACAAGATAGATAAAGCCAACTTTAAAAAGTTTTTCAACCTCAATCTTGATAGCAAAAACTTTACGTGGATGGACTGGGAAAATTCTCCGCCGAATGGGTTTAGTGTCCGGATATGTCTTAATATCATGCACAATGATATCAGGGTCAACACCTGACATTTCTTCATAACTCTAGGTGAAAACGTCGCAAAGTTCTTGGAAAGGGATTTATACATGTGGACCTCATCTATAGAACATAAGGCCCCTATATGAACATTCTCCACGACTCTGGGTTTAATCAATATGTCAAGAGGAATGGTAGGAGAAATATTACTCAAGTTCCCTGCATACAAGACATCGTGTGTTGACTCAAGAACTAAATAAATAACAAAAACAGTCGATGGAGTCGAAATCCATTGGTAGCTCTTGATGGTATCACGTTCTAGAAAGAGAATGGAGCGATGATGCCCATTGTCCCATGGAGTATATTCCATAGACATGACTAACATGATCATCTCATCAGTAGGAAAGATCATGTGGAATGAATCAGGAGATGAATCACAGAGAGAAGGTGGGGTGGGGGTCACCAATTGAATAACTTGATAAGCAGATTCGACCGGACTTAAAGGCATCTTGTCGACGTAACCAAGGTAGTCACCCGGGTTAGGTACTACCTATGGGTCGTATGAATTAGATGTTTCATCAAGAATGGTGGATATCATGTTAATAGAGGCAACAGAAGGAGGGGGAATATCGGGTGGTGGGATTGGAAATATAGCCATCAAAGTTGAATCTTTCAAAAGACCCACTCCGACATTATTGTAACCAGGAGGTGTCTTCGATATAAAAGAAATGTTTCTAGTGCGGGAATAGGAATTAAAGAAGTCCAGCTGGTCAACAATAACGACCTTTCCTTGGTGCGGGAATCATAACACACAAAAAAGGGTAGACATAACTACACGCATGGAATCAATCTAGCTACGACCAAGTAAAAGGTTATAATCAAGGGGTGCATCGAAGACCTCAACCTTGACATTGACCAATTTACCTTCCAATGTAGTAGAAAATGAGGGAAGAACACTATTAGGTTTAAAAACTGTACCATTGAAGGCCTTAAGTGTATTGTGTGATTCAGTGAGGGCAGGAGAACTGATATCTTTCCAACAAGTAACAGACATAACTAAAGTCGAGGCCCCTTCATCAATAACAACAACTTGGATTTGAAATGCTAACTGAGGAGGAAGCCTTGGAGTGTGATATTCCAAGTCAAAGATGATTAAATTAGTGTCCGTGGGATCAATTACACCAATGGAATTTAACAGTGCCTTCCGTTGAGCAGGAAAACTTTGAAGGACTTTGAGAATTGACATCGCAGAGGGTGCTTGCACAAGGTCTTCTACAATACTGTGGTTTTTGGCAGCACGTGCGTGAGGTTTGAATGCAGACTTCCGAACAACGCCGTTGGGAGGAGGGTGAAGAAATGTATTGAGACTTGGTCTTTCGAGATGAAGAGGACCATTTGGAGGTGAATTTGGAGGAGAAGGTTGAACCAACGAAGGTGGTAGATCATCAACTTTCTCTTTTGACAGAGAGTAATCTTTGGCTCGAGTTGCGATTGCAATTTCATTCTTTTTAGAGTCACCAGTACACATAAGGACATAAGATGATGTGGAAGGAGAAGATTGTTCATGAATGACCAATTGGGCCTACTGATGAGAAGGGAAAGTTTGTGAAAAAATGACATGTGTAGAAGGTTTCCCTGTCCCTTGGATCAACTTAGTAACCTCAACGCGTCTCATACAATCTTTCGTGCAATGATCATCACCACAAATCAGGCAAGGGTAACGAGGTTTACATTTATCTTTCTCATCAACGGTTTTCATTTTGGATTTATCATATTGTGGATTATTATTCTTATCCTCCTTGTTCTTACCCTTCCCTTTATTTTTCTTTTGAATATTTTCGACAGGCGTGGATTGAACATAATTAACTTCAGTAGTCTTACCGGTGGAAGGAGTAGGAGTAGGAGTATTTTGTACATTAGAATTATTAGATTTGGGATTGGTGTGACTGGCATGTGCAGACTCAACTTCAGCATGAAATGTGCCAATCACACCATCATAAGCATGAGAAGCTGCTGGAGGTGTTGGGGTAGGGTTTGTGGAAGGACAAGGAGCATCAGGGATCAAATTGTAAAGTGTTCTTGTTTGCAAATAAATGAGATCTAGATACTAAGCACGACTAATAGCCTGCTCTTCAGTGACAACAGCGCCCATGGAGACATCATGAGCAATATTTCGAATGATTTATTTGGTAAACCACTCAGCCAATAGTTGATCAGGAAGAGGAACTTTGATCAAACATCTTCTCCTCCTCCACTCATGGATTTGATCAGAAATATGAGTGGACGAGGATTGTTTAAAATAACTCAAAATTTTGGTTCCTATCTCATATTGAATTGGAAACTAGTAATGTGTCAAAAAGGGCATGGTTGGGGTGTTAAATTCATTGAAGAAACCTCGTGGTAAATCGATGTACCATTTTTCTTCTGAACCCATGAGAGTTCATTGGAAAATTTGTAATCTAATGGATTCATCCATCAAGGATTTGGACGAACACCATAGATGAAAAGTTATAACATGATTATTTAGATCTTCTCCTTCTCGACCATCAAATTTAGGAATTTTGGATGGTAAATTATCCGGTATGACGACCCAATAAGAAGAATGTAATATAGGATCATTTAAAATCCTAGACAAATCAGGTAAATCCAAAGTGGCTAGAAAAGGAAATTGTCGGTTTACTTGAGGAAACTGGTAGTTTTGAGGGGGAATCCCCATAGGTATACCGATAGGACCATAAGCAGTCTACAAATAATTAGACAGTCATGACATATTTGGTTGTGGAGTATTTAGAGGCATATAGCCCACAAAGTTGGGTTGATTAGGAATGTTCCCTTGGAAAGGAACATTAGATTGAAATTTTTGACCCCAAGTGGGATTCAAAGAACCTGGATACGATTGACCGAGGTTAGGGGGTACAAAAGAGTTAACTTGAGGATGTTTCCCCATAGACGATTGTAGATTTCCTTGGAAAGGAAGATTCCAAGGTTGAGTTTGTAACACATGTGCGTTTTGTCCATAAATTGGGTTATGGACTCCAACTTGAGGTTGTCCCCCAAGTTGAGGTTGTGCCCCAATATGAGGTTGTCCCCCAAATTGAGGTTGCCCCCCATATTGAGGTTGACTTCCAACAAGAATATGGAAACCAGAAGTGATGGAAAGACTGGTGCCTCCAACTGAATTGGAGCCACTAGGGCCAGGATGGTCAAATCCTCCTAACAAAGGTGGAGGAGGAATGTAAGGCCCTCTTGAGAGAATTTGGGTAGGTGTAGGAAACAACTGACTTGCAACGTTATACCTAGGAGGAACAAAAATTCCAGAACCTCCGGATGGAACCTGGGTATGCATAGCAATGGAAGTATTCAGAGCTTTATACCCAGGGGGAAGCGATGGATTAGGTCTAGATGGAAGTGGTGTCCCAATAGAAGCTTGGGTGACGACCAAATTTCTGGTAAAAATCGTGGTAGCTCACAGGACCATAATAGAATGGGCCATCTAGAGAGGAAGAATTGAGTGAGAACCAACCAATAATTGGTCTGAAATGACAGTGACACTACTAGTACCAGTGAAATGGTCTAAAGGTACTGTATAGGTAACAACCGTCTCAGGAATTTGTGATGCCATAGGTTGATGGGGACTCTCTCCTAGGTTGCTGTAAATATCATGTACTGTCAAAGGGATGAAACTAGGATTAGAATTTCCAACAGTGTGAGTCAAGGTCCTAAAATATTCACTGCAAAAATGTGGATCCTCTACTTCAGATCCTGCATTAGGTCTAGTAGGTAGTTCAAAATTTTCATCAACAACAATTTCTCCCAATGAATTCATCCATAACATACATGGATTTCATACAATACTCAATAAAGGATTGACAGGGAGTCGGAAATAATCCAAGGAGTCCGAAACAATTTGAAATCCTTCCAAAGAGTGTGTTCTTCCAACTTCAGAAGCTACTTCATTATTGATTACTCCTTAAGGAGAACCTTCTAGTGAGTTAGGAAGAAAATGTTGGTAACCTTCCAGATATTCTAGGGGTAGCTCTTGCATCCTACGTGAACGGAGAAGGACAATGTTGGCTGAACCAAATAAAGAACAAAAAAAATCTATGGTGAACTAGAGAAAACAAACAACACTCACTAATAAAATCTATGAATCAAACCAAGCAAGAAAACCTTCTTATTTCAAAGTCACTAGTCAGTGATGAAATCCAATGTCATGAAATCAAGACAAGAAGGGGCTGGGATAAGAGGGTGGAAAATTTACGTTGACGACCTGCTTAATGGACTTACACCTTGGTGCAAGCTCCCACACATAATCGTGTGTATACCCTCTAAGGAGCCCGAGTGAGTTTGGCCAATGTCGATTCTAGGTACTGTGAAGACTTTCCCCTGCACAATCACCTCATGTAAAGACCCTAAAGAGATAGGATACTAAGGTTACCAACTACAACAGTAATGCTCAGGGAAACAATCGATCTGATCCATGTACAAAGGCAAGGTATCTAGCCTAAAATAAACTCAAAAGGATTCCACTCATAATTGTGGGTATACCTTCAAGTGACCCCCAATAATATGTGCAATCACTACACTAAGACCAACAAATCAGGGTGAGTAACTCTTCCAGTCTCAATGCGACCTCAAGTTTGACCCTTGTGTGAGAAGGGCTTCCCAGGAAAAAATATAGCAATTGGATTTGAACTCTCCCTATCACAATATACTATTGTGTTTTTTGATGCTTTGGAGAGTGTGCCTTACAACCTATTCCAAAGTACTATCCTAGCTAATGTTGGTGAAAAATATCCCTAGAAAATAAAAGTTACTAATAAATTTTAAACTTATGCTGTGTTTTAGAAGCTGTTGTTTACTCAAAAGGGAGATGAAGATGAAATTGATGATGTTGCGACCTTGACCCAATAAGATGAAAAAAGAGATGAATGTGAAACTTTTCAATTCAATGAACTCTAATTGCATTAGGGAGAAGGTATTCTTTTGAAGTACAAAAAGCTACAAATTGCAATTTCTTAATTCTGAATGAGTACAATTCCAAAGAATCATGAACTACAAGATTTTCCAATTCTTCTCTTTAACCAATATTTCAAATGTAACAATTTTCTTATGAATATTACTAAAAAGAATAAACAAACTACGTTCTTCCTTTTCAAAAAAAAATCAGAAATGTGATGATCAAAAGAAAATGTAATCCAAGAAAATCAAGACATTCTCAACACAATTCCCAAATCAAATTCGTAATATAGAAAAAAATGAAAAAGACAAGACAACCTTTTGACATATGTAAGAAAAAAGTGTTTTTTAATCAACAAACAATCTAAAAAATAAAATTTATCCAAAACTTCATGCAAACCAAAGACTCTTTGTCAAACAAGCACCCAGATCCAGATATGAGATTATATCCTTGTAACAATGATCACAAGCAAGAACTTGCAAAAGGCAAAGAAAGACTTTCAATCACTAAAAACCAATCAAGAGCAAGCTTTAAACTCAAATATCAACCAAAAACCGGCATAGGAAGTTTACCCCAGGAAACTAAGGCAAACCTGGGAGGTAAAATACAAATCGAATCACTCCAACAAAATCTACAGGAGTCGTCGTAGGCTGGGTATGGGACACAGTGCGATGAGCAAAGGTTGTTGTCGACTACTAGCAGAGCACAGTGCGACGTCGTCTCACTGGATTGGTCAAGAAGGATGTGATGTTTAAGGGTCATCGTAGACTGCCAATATGGTGCAGTGCGACGATCTCTGTAAATAAAGAAAAAATGGAAGAAATAATCTAAATGAACTTCCAAACCTAGGGAGTCCATATGGATAACCCACAGACTCAGAGAGTGAAATTTATTAGAGGAAGACAGGCTAAAGGAAAATGGGAAGAAAAAAATCAAAAGGAGGTCGTATCCCCAGTATGGTCGCCAATTTTGTTATGGGACTTATCGGTAAATGTAGACATAAACAAATCTCCCTAGACCCACCTAGATCTAGAACAAAACATAACATAATATGACACTTTCCCTAAGCTCTAACTATTGAGTTTACTAGTTAACAAGAGATAGGAAACATACCATTTAAATGTCACTTCCTCTTTCCATTGTCATCCTAGCTACACTCCAGTGCTCCTGTGATATTGAATGATCAAGGGAACACAAGCCAACCAAAGTGAAAGCAATCCAATACACTCAACAAGAACTTATGCATGTGATCAAGGAATCATACAATAAAACAAGACAAGTTTTATGGGAAATAAACATATCATTGTATTATATTTAAAGTGAAAGTGGATATTACAACCAAAGCCTTGATGTTGCAAGGTCCCCTCTTGATGACCCTTTTCTCCAACACACACACTTTATCCAATCTTGAATGAAGAAGATCCACAATGACTTGATGAACTGAAATGAGTCTCTCAAGAATAATCCAAGGTAGAACTCTCCATACAATCTTAGCCTATTCAACCTTCATTAAACTTATCCTTTTCCATGAGAAATCCCTCTTTATATAAGGTAGAGAGAGATGGTTGAAGAGATTAGGATAATCCCACCAAGAAGCGAGTAAGATCCTAACCATATAGATTCCACCTCACCTTCTAGAACTTTCGTGAAACTCAACCTTTTCTTAGTCTTTCGACATCGTCGCACCCTAGCTATAGAGCAGCCTATCGAGATGTCGCATCCAAACTTTAGAGAAGGGGGCGATGATCAGGCATTGCCACACCCTGTGTATGGTGCAGCCTGCAACGACCTTCCTTAATAGGGTTTTTGATAGGAGAAAGTCATTCACATTCCTCATGAAGAAAGACTTTTTTTGGGAACATGAACATATGTTATCAATGGATCACTGGGGTGACAAAAATAATGTGTAACAACCTACCTACAAGAGAAACCAATCCCCACACCTATTTGTTATGTAGACACCAACCTACTTACAAGTTCTTCATGTGCATTTCCTTCAATGGTATGCTTGCTGCTTCTATCTTCACCAATTCTTCTTTGTGCTCGTTACTTCTTCTTTCACCAGATCTTCTCTGCACTCGCTACTTCTTATTTCACCAGATCAACTCGACAATCACTCCTTCTTCTTTTATTAGATCTGCTTGACACTTTCTCCTTCTTATTTCACTCTACCTTCACTAGAGCTTCTTTCTTCTACTTCTACCTTAGATATTCCTTTACTAGTTTTTCTTGCTAGAACACCAGATTCGATCTTCGCTAATATTTGATGGTCTCTCCTTGAATGATATTCACTCGTCACTACTAAAAAAATATGCATAAGAATATTACATTTTCACTCACACACACATTTTTTCTCATAACCCTCTTCTCCATTTATACTTTACCATAATATTTACATGGAAAGTCATGTTCATTTGAAAAATCATGACTTTTATTAAATAATAATTAATTCCCCCCCTGTTTTTTTTTTTAATTTTAATTGAATTTTTAACATACCATGGGTAAAATACCACCATGGTTTGTAAATCCATGTGAAAATACCATGTGCACTTTCACTTTTACCTTTTTTAATCGATTTTAATGTTTACTCCACTTTTATATAGACTCCACTTTCACTTTTACCTTTTTTTTTAATCCACTTTCATGTTTAATCCACTTTTACATAAACTTCACTTCCACTTTTGTATTTATTAAAGCCACATTTTTATTTGAATATTTACTTACCTTTGACATTAATCACAATAATTTATTCAAAAGTGATAGTGGGATATGACTCTAGTGTGTGTGATACTGTGATATATAGAAAATATATAAGGACATGGTTAGGATGTTGAGTGGTGAAAAACATGGCCAAGTGATATATCCATGATAATCAGGGGGGGCTTTCTCAACTTATCTCTTTATATTTGAATATTTCTTAATTTTTGAAAAGGTTTTTATATGTTGCTAATTTACTTATTCTTGTTACATATTTAATTACTTTATATTTATAATAAATTAGAAATAAATTTTATATCAATTGTTTTTTCTTTTTATTACATTAATGTGTATTCTTTGATTTCCTTTTTCTTTTCCTAACTATTAAAACTTAGTGTATCAAAATATTAAAAATTCTAGTACTCAAACTCTCAAGTGAAACTTGTGAAGACATGCTTAGACCACCCTAAAAAAGTCCTCTCTTTGACCCTACAACTAACTTTGAGGTCAACATTACTAAACAACAAACTCTCATAAATTATGTAAGCCCCACCTAATAGAATGTTGCAAATGCCAAGGGAGGACTACATCACAAGTAAGATCACCCTTCTTTGGTTTGACTTCATACATTGAAACTTGCAATCCCAAGTTATATGCATTTTCTTTCCCTTGTCTATGGAGACCAAGGGAGAATATTTTCAAATGGGTAGTATACATGTGAAGGCCTTTTGATTATCACTTTGTGTGATATCTTCTACCTTGCACTTGATCATTATTGATTTATAACTTGCAGTATTGATAGTCTATAAGTTTATGTCAATGGATTATGTTTTTATTTGATAACTATTATACACAAACCCTCATTACTCTTTCCATTTACTTTAGAAATAAAATAGAAAAAACAATAATTGATTTCAACAAAAAAGATAAACACAAAAACCGAAACCAAGTCAAATATAGTTGAAAGAAAATAGATTATTAACATATTACAACCATCTTGTATTTTATATCACCTCACTTTACTTTCTATAATTGAAATTGGTGGTGTATGCCCAAGGATTGTTTGTAGTGGGGTCAACAATCATCTTTATTAGTCACAACCTAGAAAAACAAGCTATGTTATTCCCAACCATGGCAACAAATAACAAATAGATAGAGGACAAGGAGGAGGGAAATATAAATATTCAATGAAATCAGATCATAGTAGTTGGTGAAATAAGAAATATGGACTTATATTTTAAGGCAACTTGGGGTCTGTGAGCGATCTAAAGCTTTGTAAAATAACGAGGGAACATGAGCTCTATGAATTATCTACAAGAATGTATTATTAATTGGAGGAAGAAAGTATTTGATGGGACTAAATGAACTGAAATGGATTTGAACTAATGAATGGTTGTAAGACTCAATACCTACAAGTTAATTTGGAAATTAATGTGGGTTATTATATGTAACACATTTTTTTTCCCTAGTATGTAATTATAACTATGAATTAATGTCGCCATGGGTTGTGATACGAATATTTGTCCATTATTATACTAGAATGGACTTGTTCAAGCTATGTAAATGCATGTTGTTAATAAAAGTTTGCTGGACAACTCACTGAAGGGTGGAACACCGATACAAACCATGATACTACGAGTGAAATTGGTGAGAGGGAAAGTATTACCTTTCCTAAGATCCTTAGTGCCCTCTTTTCCAAAAAATAATTCAAGTTAATTCCCTCTTTTCACCTTTTTCAAAAATCAGTTAATGAATGGAGATGGTAGTTGGGGCAACCGACCACCACAATGGATGAGGTATGGAGGGATGGGTACAACCAGTGCTTCGTTGTCCTCCATGATTTACCACCAAATCCTATAACACAAAAAAGAGAAGTCATGAACCTTATATAGAAGGAAGGTAGACAAATATAAGAGAGTTATGGCATATAAGAGAATCGATGATGGAGGGAAAAATAATACCATGAACCAAACAAAGAAAAAGAGTC